>CH002962.1:177782-204968 GCA_000149265.1 Ciona savignyi
GCTCCCAGTCCAGTTCCCAAAGCTGTTACAGTGTCTTAAATTGAGTAAGATATTTGAACAGTTTCGAACCACAACTTCTGCAAAGTGCTTTGGACACAACAACTGGTTTCTATCCCATCAAATTTCGGCTCATAGTAAAAAAGGGCCCTTATTTAAGCTAACCAACTGGAGTAGTTTCTATCAGCAAATACAATGCAATAGTCCAAACGGTTAGTCTGGTGGTTTAGTGCGACACATTCCAACCAACAGATTGCAGGTATGAAACTGGCGCTATTTCGTTAGTTGTGTCCTTGGGCAACACACTTTACGGACATACGAAATTGAAGGAATGTGTGATTCATACATAACACACTGCAATAGCTTTGTTAACCAGACGCGGGGCGCAAGGTGATTAGGCGATTACCTGTGTGTTAATCCCCTTGGTTTTCCCATTCACAGGGATAAATATGAATATCCTATCCTATTCTAAGTACAACATGCTAATCATATATTCCACACAACATACACATATAAATTTTTGTATTTCTTTTTCTCTATATATTTTATCAAAACTGTTTCCAATCCAGAGCAACATTTTGTTTTGGAAAAAAATGTTCCCACCAAATTGTGAAAACCAAATTTACAAAACAAATCCTGAAGTTGTGAAGGAATTTTGTTCCGTTGCTTGCTCTGTATCGCCACCTAGTGCTCAATTATTTGGCCTCTGGAACCCTCGGACAAAATCTTGGGTCAAACTTTGGGAATCCCTTGTTCTGGTGGAAAGTGGGTTGTGTGAGAATGATTCAAATGTTGTCGATTTGTCTGAAAGAATTCATCTGGAGTTTAAGATCAGGTTGGTTTTATTTTTATGTTTCTCTGGATTTAAATTGCAAATTTTACGGAAAAGATCTTGGGGAAACTAAAGAAAAAATCACTATATTTCAAAATATATAACTCGCATTATTTTCTAGTTTTTTTTTGTTATCAGACAAATAAAAACCACAAATTAGTGGTCTGGTAGTTAGGTAGGGCATTTGTTTATATCAAGTCTTAGTTTACCGTTTTGATTTTGGGGTAATTCTGAGAAAAAACAATTAAAATTCCTATGTGTCCAATAGATCTTACATCACAACCATTGCTAAATTATTACTTAAACACATGTGAAATAATCATATTTTTAAGTACTTAATTGTACATAGAATAAAAACTTTAAGTGATACCCGAAACTAGTAAGTATTGCTTTAAATTATTATATATTGTGTTTGTTGAAATGTTAGCTATTTGTTAAACCGATTACTCTGCTAAGTTCAATTAATGTCTGTAAGTGTTTAGCCTAAAAATAAATGGCGAGGAGGTAACCAGTTTAAAAAGCAACCGAATGAACCACCACAACGTATATTACATCTTCGTTTGTTTTGCAGATTCCGGTTAAAAGTTTCGAAAAGCATCCATGAAGATGGAAAGTAAGTCCAAATTAAAATACTGTAACATGTTCTTACTTGTGGGTTAATTTATTACATTAAATATAAGCATATCCTGAAGAAAGTATTAGCTAAACTTAAATACATCATATTCTTTGAATTCACTTTAAATTTATTTATATGTTGGTATGCAAAACTTCGTTCAAAAGATAGTTTCACCTTGTGTCTCCACACTCTCCAGTATAGTTATTGGAGCTGTTGCAATATTTCTTGTGTATTTAATTTAACTTTTAATTGATCCATTTATATTTATTCGACCAATGATTTAAGTTCCTTGCCCAAAAACACAATCCCACAAAAAGTGGGATCTTTTGTGCCAGTTAATAATTCTGTGCTTAGCCCCTAGACATTATTACCAGCTTAAAAAATAAAAAATAATGCTTCTTATATAAACAATGTGCCTTTGCTTTAATACTGTCTTTGCAGTATAAGTATCATATAAAGGACATGCTGAGAAATCTATACTTTACAGCATCATATTCCCAGAACCAAGTATTTTGTCATATCAATTTCACCAGACAAGACATGATTTCTTGCAGGTATTGAATTTGAGTTGTTTGATGCTTTTAATCAATGTTTTTTAATTTAACGATTAGACATGCAGTGTATACAAACTAACTACATAAAAAGGACATCTATTTAACTGTATAACAGCCACTATAATCACCTTGGGTAGGAAACACATGTTGTGTATAATAGTGGGAACTCAATAGAAACCTAAATCACTACAGTTAGGTATATATATTTAGTAGAGATACTGTTTTTGTTTCGCATGGAAGAAAAACCCTCAAAAATACCACTAAATCATTTTATTCTATTTCAAGAATGCTGGAATGGGACTGGATGGCATGGATCAGACTGACTTTATAAATTCAGCCATGACCCTTGCTGTGGTGGACCTGATCAGACTGGCATTTCTCCTTCATGTAAATCCACGGGAACTTATCAAAGTGGTCAATGCAGTGGATCTTCTTCCAATGTGAGGAACATATGATTTAACAATGTTTTAACACAAGCAATGGTCAGAATACAATGTATAACTTAAGCAATGGGCAAACTAACATGTTAATTGATTGGGTTTTAGACGTGTTTTACTGATTGTCAGTTTGCCATTTTTTTCTCGTTTTCCAAAGTATTATCAAAGGCCCTGCTTGATGTTTTTATCTTGGAAACAAAAAAATTAACTAAACTAAAATAACACAAGCAATTGTCAAAATACCATGTACAACACAAGTTAAAATACTATGCGCCCTGAGTCATTCTGGTCATTCATTACTGTGTGGTGAATTGATTTCACCGTAATTTTAGGGGAAGTTTCACTGAGTTTGAGCCATGCCTGTTATGGAGTTCATGAAAAGACACTGGCAGTTTTATGTATAAAGCTTATAGTTGACATAAAACAAAAACAACTTCTGCCCCCAATATATTGGGATCTAAGAACCCAGCGGATTAATGGGTTCTACCAAATTGAAGGAACGTGTCTATCATATACAACACACTGCAATAGCTCCGGTAACCCGACGATGGGCGCGAGGTGATCTGACGATTGCCCGTGTGATAACCCCTGGGGTTTTCCCATTCACGGGGATAAACATGAATATCCTATCCTATCCTAATATCTTACTCCCAGTTCAATCAAGGCCATGAGCAAATGGATGTTGGTGGACATGCTGTGGAGGTTTTTCTATCAACAACGATTCGTTCAACTTGTCAAGAAAACCTTTCCCTTCAAATCTGGTTGGTTGAGTTTATGAAGTTTAGCCTGATAATTATTTTATACCATTTTTCCACCCAAATAGTTTGATGAGTTAGTGTGCCGCCTTACCATCGAAGGGTTGCAGGATTAAAACTACTTACCAGCTAGTTGGTTGTGTCCCTGGGCAAGGCATTAAATAGACATTATGTGAACCCAATGGATTGTAGTAAAACTGAAAGAATATCTTAATTATATTCAACACATGAATATCTTTAGTAACCCAATGGTGAATGTGTGGTAATCTAACAGAATATGTTAACACCTTTTGCGTTTTCCCATTCTCTGGG
This sequence comes from Ciona savignyi, assembly GCA_000149265.1. Classification (NCBI taxonomy): domain Eukaryota; kingdom Metazoa; phylum Chordata; class Ascidiacea; order Phlebobranchia; family Cionidae; genus Ciona; species Ciona savignyi. The sequence goes on from CH002962.1 coordinate 181,286, forward strand.
ATAAAACATGGATATCTTATCCAGATAAGTCCACTATCAATACCAGGTATGACTAACTAATTGTTCTGGGTTGAGGTATTGTTTAAATCATGGTAGGATGAAATCATGTTAAAAGATTTCGCAATAATCAGTGTCAACTTATCTCCAAATTTAACAATTGCTATTACTGAGTGTAGGTTATTATTGTTATTTGTACAACCCAGTAGATAGATTGAATGTGGATAGACCATCCCTTCTCTTCCATGCAAATTTACATTAAACAAACCCTTTTTATTTAAACATATATTATTGTAGTTTCTATATATTCTGTTTAAATCTGCCATCCACGTGCATGTAAAGAAAAGATGTACAACGTCATCCAGGTATGCAGCCATTTGAAGCTGCAGATCTGGCACAATTTTCTGAACTCAGCTATTTGGAGTGTATGGAGCGGGAATTCCCCTTTCCCGGAACTATTTTCACATGCCAGGATAAGGAGGTGTGCGTTTCTGGTGACAACGGCATCGCAATAAGAAAAGTTGACAGCAATGATGGAATTGAACAGGAAACGGTAAATTGAAATTTAGAACCAAATATATTTATTTGTAGAATATGTTGTTGCTTATTGTACCAACAGCACATATCTGCAGACGTGTTTTTGAAGCTACTTTCAGAGTTTAAATGGTTATTTATGTGGTTTGACACTTCCTTTTTAAATCCAATGAACAATGTATTTAGTTGATCAGCTTGCATGGTGGAACTAGAAACCCATCAGTTGTTGACCAATAAATGTCATTGTGCCTTAAGTTTTCTTCGATTATTGTATTGGACAGTTTTAAGCAATTTAAGCTCTATGTACATGAACAACTTTGTTCCAGAACCCTGTTCTTGTACTTTTTCATGAGCTAGCTGATCTTACCATAATTGAGCAATCCACGGAATGGTTGGTGTTTTTAAGTGACATCCGTGGCAGACAAGAGGTAAAGTTATATTTAATTTTATTTCAAATTCTTTGCTGCTGTCTTAAAGCTGTTTGTAAATGGCTTTTATATCTTTCCATTCGAAACCCCGTATTATATCACTTTTCGGGTTGGAATTGAACCTGAAACCTTGCCAGAGATTCCACATTATATTCCACAGGAGCTGCATTTTGCCACACAGAGTGAAGCTTTAGAATTCACCACCTGTGTCGAAGGCTTCCACCAAGTTCTTGTTGGTCCCAACTACTACCTTTGTGGAAGTGTGGCAACTAAAAATCAACTCACTACTGCCAGGATGCACTGCTTTGGATATATAAGGTTTGCTGTAGTTAATTCTTTATAATTTATGTTTTATTTCAGATTAGGCAATCATGAATTTAGTTTGTATCTTGGAAAAAAGTTTAGAATAATTAGAGTCATATGGAAACTTTTTATATGGTAGTTTAAGGATTGGTTACTTTTTTTTATTCTGTGTATATAACATTGTCACTCACCTGCATATTGGATCAAGTTATATTCTGTGAATAATCACTTCAATCAATGATATATACAGCATCACTGAAATTTTGGCCAAGCCATCTTTATTTTTGTTTGTTACTCATAGTAGATGAATTAGACAAAATAATGTTGTTTGATGCATTAATGTTGTCACAGTCGAGAGCATGCGGTAAAGATATTGTTAGAATCCCCGAAAAGATCTTGTTTGTTGAGAAGGTGTGGCCAAGAATTTGGATGCTTTTATCTTTCTGTGAGGAAGGTAATATGGATTTGTTTTATGCCTAATCATTCATGTTAAAATTTCTTGCCAGATGTAAATCCTTAATTGGCTGTAATATAAATTAATCTACAAAATACATGGTAAGGAAAATACAAGTTCTAATGACCACCTATTATAAATCCCATTATTACACCATAATCTAGGATGAGCAGTGTTACCATTTCAAAATCATGCGCAACGAAACCAACAAATATGGAATATGGGGACGAGATGAGACGTTTCGGTTTAACAGCATCGGCGAGTTGGTATCAGCATTGGAACATGGGGTACTTTGCGAGGACATTGACACCAAAACACTCATGAAAAACAGGATTTTTCCATCAGTTAAAGGTAAGATAATGAAAAAAAATTTTTGTGAACGAAAGACTTGTTGGATAGGGTAGGGTAGGATAGGATAGAATATTAATGTTTATCCCCATGAATGGGAAAACCAAGGAGGTTAACACACTAGCAATCGTCGGATCACCTCGCGCCCACCGTCGGGTTACCATAGCTATTGCAGTGTGATGTATATGATAGACACATTCCTTCAATTTGATAATACCCATTAAGCGGCTGGGTTCAGGCAATGTCCATAAAATGGCTTGCCCAAGGACACAACCGATTAGCAAGTGACCAGTGTCGCACCTGCAACCTTCTTAATGAAAGGCGACGCACTTAACCGCCAGTCTAAACGGCCGGACCTTGTTGGTTAAGTATTTCCACCACTCTTGTTTAAATTAGAGCGAAAACTTTGTTTTTTTTTAAATTCCTACAGCAACATAAAAAATAATTGGGGTTAAGAAATTAATATTGACGGATTTATACATTGTCAGATAATAAAATAATAAATAGTACAATTGCTAAAGCTTTTGCAGTGTGTTGTATATGATTGAGATGTTTGTACTGTTTTAGTTTAGTGCATTAATCCACTCGATTTAGGCTACATTTAATTAGTGCCTTGCCCAAGGATAAAGTCGTTTATCAAGTGACTGGTTTTGATTCAACAAGTTACCCATTTTCCACTGTGACACCACACATATGTTTATTAGATCGACAACCACTATTGTCAATTAAGAATTCTGAATCTACTCAAGAAGAAAAGTCGATGCCATCATTCATTTTGCCTGAAGATATTGAAATAAAGGTGGGAAAAAGATCATCTGGTTGCAGTATCTTGTATTATGATTTTATTTTTTAAAGTAAGTAGAAAGAGACATATTCCTGATGTCTAACAACATATACATGAATTTAAATAATAGTGCCAATTGGGACTTAAACTAAAACGCTTAAGAACCCTATACACTAAAATGTAAATGAATCAACTATAGGTAAACAAAACACCCTGGCTTCCAAAGTATAAATAGAAATCAAAAGTTTACACAACCAAATATCTTGTAGACCATACTGTACCCAAGCATGTACAGCCAATCGTACATCAATTTGTACAAACCACTGCAACAACTGGTGATGGTTCGGATGTTAGGTAATCTTGAACATTTCGGGGATCAGAGAAAGGATCTTGTAAAACAGGTATGACTTAAGGATAGGTGAAGTGCAATGGAATAATACCCCTTAAAATTCCTAACTGCATCACATTTCCCAATGTCCAATCATATTCACTACACAAATTAACCTTAATAAGCACACCACTTTCAATCTTGGCAACATTTTTAAAGCCCCAATCATTTTTATTTCTACCAAAGCAATCTTGACTAAGCAGGAGTACCACTATTCCAGTCCTACAAAGATTCGATGTTGATATTATCCCAAGTGCACGACCACAGCAACATAACAACATGGCATGGGATTGCAAATGCTGGAGATGTGCTAGACTATTCTGATCTTGGTTCTGTCACTGAACATCTTTTCAGGAGAGCAAAACAACAGGTGACTTCACCCACTCTTGTTATGGCTTATGAAATAGTGCTACAAATAAACTTTGCGAATTGAGGTAGATATGTTTTTCAGAAAATTGGATAACCAATCACTGAATTATATTGTTATACAGCTGGTTGAATCATGTAGAACAGAGACGTCAGCTGCTTGGTTAATGGAGGTTGTTTATCAGCTCTCTCATGCTCTGAACTACTTGGTGGGTAACTATTGTGATCAATGGGGTTATTCAGTTTAAACCATTTTGATAATTTCAAGTTTGGTTGTGTTATGGTATAGCTCTTGGGTTCGACTGTCGGGATCTTGCGTAGAAGGAAATGATATTAAAACTAGACAAATGTCAGCTACTCAGGTTGTTTTGTTTAAGCAAGGTATGTCTTATGTCTGTATTATATGGAACACTACAAGACCTCTGGTGCCATTTTTTACTCATTATTAGTACAGGCGACTGTAGATCCGTATAACCGCTCAAACCCGTACCTGATTGTCCACACGCAGTAATGTCCCTTTATTGTCTTGTTTCCCATTGCTTCAATGCACAGAAATGAAGGCGTTGCGATAATTAAAATAATCTCCACTATCTGCAACATACTGTATACAGTGGCCACTTTTTATACGATGTAACTAGTGATAAATCCTTCAACTCTTGAAAGTGGATTTCCCAACCCGGCAAAATACAAAGGACAAACAAAACCATTCCAGGAAGAGAAGCAACTGGCTCATGGCAAAATTTGCGGGGAGAGATTAAGGTTGTTTGATACAAAGCCTTGGGTGAAGATTGGAGATGCGGGGGTGCAAGTTGATTTGGAGGAGGAAGGCACAGCTGGGCAGGTGATTTCCCTTCCATAGTTGATTCCCATATGATTGTTTTAAATTCATGTGGAAAGGCTTTATATATATGTATTGTAGGTTAAAAGTAACCTTGTGGACTTCTGTTGTTCATTTACATTCTTGAGGGTGGAAAGTCAAGGGTTTATTTACAGGACTCTTGTGATACCTTGTGCCCACAGTCTTGTTCATTAAGCTATTTTAGTGTTTGGATAGTTGGGAAGGATAAATGACTAATGGTAAAGAGTCAAGCTTTATCCATGGTTATCATTAAACTTCTCATGTCTATAGTCGGTATGTAGGCCCCTCATACACATGAAGTATCTTTATATTGTGCTTTTTTATCAACAAAGCTGTTTTCAATGATATTAGATTAATGTTTAGGGCACTTTCCAGAAAATTCTTCCAATCCTACAAGCTCCATGGTTGGCTCATGAGTTCTGCCATCTTCACTCTAACTCTGACGTGTGTAGATCTACCGTGGCTGGTGATAGGTGGAGCTTTGGCACCACCGTGTGCGAGCTCGTACTGGCAGCAGCTGATCTAAAAATAGATGGTTACAATGGTAACAAGATGCCACGCAATATGGTGAGATTAAACCTTATTTTGGGATACCTAGTAAATAAAGTGATTAACAATTTTGATTCCTACTTTATACTGGTATATCGAGTAATCTAGATAGCTTAATTGGTAAAGCGTTGGAGCAGTTGTATGATTAAAACCAGATGCTTTTTAGATGGCGATATTCTTGGTTAAGGAACTAAGCAGACACCGTGTAAATCCAGTGGACTAATTGGTCTTTTAAAAGTTAAAAAACTTTTTAATGATTCATTTTAGATCCAGTGTTACATGCAATCCACCCCCATGAAAATACCTGGATGGTTAAATCAGATAGGCAGAGGGTCACTGTCAACACTGATCAACAAATGTTGGAACATCGATCCCTCAAAACGACCAAGTTTCCGTGTCATTCTGCAGATCGTGGCTCGTATTGTGCGGAATGGTGAATGTGAGGGCTATGTTACAGAGCTGTCAGATGAAGGTTCGTATTTGAGCCTTTTTATCTTGTTTGTGAGAGATTATTTCTTAAATGTAAATCTAATTGGAAAGTAGAATGCTGCTTAATGCTTATTTAATATTACAATGTTACAGAAGTGTTTACAGTGTGTGAGGTGATCAGACATAACCTCAATTTAAATGGCTCATTTGATTCTACTTGATTGTAGTATTGTACAGTGCTCTTGTGCACATTAATATCCCTGGAGCAAGATCGAGACGCCGAAACTGGAGCACAATGACAACCACAGTTGATTCAAACTGGAAAATTGTTAGATGTGCCGACAATTATTTAGTTTTTGATCAATATTTTTAAATTCAGTGAGCACCTATGTGTTCTTTACCTTCCACACTTTACCCTAAAACACTTAGCTTTTTGATGAAATATATATATGAATACAAAAATAAAAACCACAATATAAATATCTCACTAATATTGTACACAATGAAATGGCAAATTGTGATTTTATCTTCTTTTCTTGTTGTATGATACATTTTATAATTGAAATTACTTTATAATTTTATAATTCACGAAAGCAATTACTGTTTTAATAGAAACACATCCTCCTATTCATATTTCTTATTTTCAGCTGATGCTCAGAGATTCCAACACACCACCATGATGGCTCCAATCACCGAGTTTCCACGGGAATTTGTGTTCAGAGACAAGGACTTGAAACATCAGGCAAAGCTTGGAGAGGTGAAGGATTCTGCTATTGATATTTCATTGTTTAATCATTCTTTTTTTAATATTTTATATATATTTTGTTGGTTGATATTTCTTTTATCGATATTTTATGGGTTGATATTTTGTTGGTTGTTATTATGTTGAAAGGTATTATAGTGTGTGTGGTTGTTTAATGGAGATGTATTAGCCTCTTTGGTTTCAATGTGATGTGGTATGATAAAATATTTAGAATGATACTTCTTGTTCCCACTGTAATGTATTTTATGAATCGTCCATTTATTATAGGGTCAATATGGGACAGTTTCACTTTATGAATATTGCCCACAGAACATGCAATCCAATTCAAGGTATGTAAACGAACAATGGCTGTTATAACATGAGTAAACCTATGATTATATTGTAACCAAAATCAAGTTTCTGTTGCTACAACAGTGTGTTAAATATTTTAGTATAACTTTTAGTTTTTTGTCCAATTGTATCCACTAGATCAAGGTAATGTCTCTTAGGTAACCCCAAGCTAGGTGGTTAAATCAACCCAACAGAAAGTGTAAAGTATGAATATTGAACCCAGTCTGTGCCTGATCATTTACCTTCATACATATTCCCTGGACCATAAGGTTTACTTTTGTGTCTCTGAAGTGGTGTCTAATAAGGTGTTCAATATACTTCTTATCCACAAAATATACCGTCAAAATGCGCCTTACAACACCCATAGTTAAAGACTAGTTTTTCTACCCATGAGGATATAAATTGATCAAACATGCACCCAACATAATAGCTTCTGCAACATGACTATAGAACTAAAGTCTAATGGATTCTGTATATTACAGCAGTATTTCTAAAACAAGTATGTTTAAATGAAAATTGAATTGTAATAGTTTAAGCAGCCTTATCTTATTGGCTTAAATTACAACAGCCAATTAGCGGTGAAAAAGTTCAAACCAAGAGACGGTGACATACGATACCAAGTTGAAATAATAAGGGAACTGCAAACCATGGTGACCATCAAGCACAAATATGTGGTGGAGCTAAAGGGGATCTCCCTGCGTAAGTTTTGATATTGGATTCAATGATGTTTGTTTCGGGTATTAGCTGTAGGTTACAGCAAGTCAAGTGCTTGGTTTGATCTTTACTTTTAATACTTTATGAGTCAATGTGTTCTTTGGAGGAACGGGGAGCTTGTAACTATCAGTGGCTTGATCCAGTACATTTAAATTGATTGAATAAAAACTTAAGTTTTTTGTCAAATACACAACACACTGCAACACAACTGTGGACACAAAGTAATGTTAAATTTCCATCCAGTACATTCCAAGGTCACTATATGATATTACATCTTATTTAAAACAAAAACCATGCTTAAATGTTGTTAACATTTGTTAAATACTAGAATAATTTATGGACGATCAAGTATGATTATCTTTCAGCGTCCAATGGAATTGTGATGGAATACCTGCCGAGGGGATCACTAGAGTCATATCTGGTGGATAGGAAGAAAAGATTTGCGTTAACCCACCTTGAGCCTGACCTCCTTCGGTTTATTATGCAAATTGCAATCGTAAGAACTGTTTTGGTGGAAGGCTGGGTCAAACATATTTATCGCCGGGTGTGGGACAATTAGTATAACACAAGTGTATAAGAATACACTTAGTCCACAGTCGGGTTGCCAGAACTATTGCGGTGTATTTATTATTTGGAATAGAAAAAAATCTGTTTAAATCTACTGGATCGCTGCAACACCTTTTAAGAATCTTGAGAAATCTGGGCAGTTTTAAAGCTGTGTAAAGGACATTTAAAAATATACTGTCAAATTAACAGAAAAACGTAAAGTGTATATTTTACAAATAAATAAATAACAAGGCTCTTGAACTGAGACCAAATCCCGAACCAAAATAAATAAAAATGTTGGTCCCAAATGACACATGTTGTCCCCAGGGAATGGTTGCCCTACAAAAGCATCGAATAATACACCGAGATCTGGCCGCCAGGAATATTTTGATTTCTGCACGCCCCAACCGTTTCATCCTTGATGTAAAGATCGCTGATTTTGGGCTCTCCCGCAGCATTCCTACCAGCAAGGATGAATACATTGATTCCAGTTCGTTGTTTCTACCAACTAAATGGTATCCCAATATTCTTGTTCAATATTCTAATTAAGTTAAAAAATTGTATCAGTCTTTACAATTGAATTAGTGGTAATGGAAAAGAAAGTGCTTTGCCCTAACACACAGCCTACTAGCTAGCGATCAGTTTCGAACCTGCAAACTTTCGGTTAAAAGGTGTAACACTAAACCACCAGACTATTTGGTCGGTGTGAAATAGCTCCAGAAACCTTGCGATGAACATACAATACCTTATTCCTTACTACAAACGCTGAATTTGAGCCTCCAATCCAAACTCGCTGACCCAGGTTGTTCTATCTAGGTTGGCACCGGAATGTTATTCAAGCAACCCCCGATTCACAATGCAATCCGACGTCTGGTCATTTGGGGTGACCGGGTTTGAAATATTGGACCCAACTTCAAAAGTGGTGTCTATGTTGCCATCCGACCCATCCATTTTAACAAGAAAGTTTGAAAGTGGATGGAGGCTGGAAAAGCCTGGTGAAATGAAGAAATGGGTGAGTGAGGTTTGGTTTGTTTGGATAATCACATTTTGTTGGTTAAATTGTTTCATGTTTGGTTGAATAAGCGCGTCCACCGTCGGTTTATGGAGAAATTGCAATGTGTTGTGTATGATTCACATGTTTCTATAATTTAGTAGAACCCATTAATCTGCTGCGTTCAGGCAATGTTCATTAAGTGCCTTGCCCGAGATCACAACCCACTAGCTAGAGACCAGTTTTGAAACAGCAACCTTTCGATTGAAAGTGACGCGCTAATTTGCCAGACTAATTAGTCGGACTGTGAGATGATGGGTTAAATAAGTGGGGTCACGTTTGGTTAGCTAAAAGCATTTACGTTTTGAGGAAATATAAAATACCCAACAATCTAATGGCTTCATCAAAGGGGCTGCGGGAATAATCTTATCCCACAATAACCCATGTTATAACGTCTGTCCTTGTTCCATATACCTGGTTAAATTGACAATTCTCTATTCTCAGATGTATTCTCTTCTGCTGAGATGTTGGTCGATGGAGCCTGAAGATCGGATCACTTTTCCACAAATTGTGGAATTGTTGGGTCAGAACGGGATTTGTGACGATTGAATGGAAGTGATGGATTAAAACTGATTTAGCTTAACAACATTATACCTAAGCTTGACTTGATCACAGTTTCACTATTATTACGTTTGTGGATTAGCCTGTCAGTCTGAATGTTTTATGTTCAGACCTTGTGGGCTGTGCTATTTTTGTTTGTATAGTAGTATTATAATGTGAATTTTTTCACGTTTGAAAAAGATTAAATTACTTAGCACTTCTGTTTTTACTAACATCCTTGTTTCGTAATAACATTATTTGTTTGCCAACTTCATTAATACATTTGACACGTCAATATTGGATAACACTTTCATGATCAATTTTTATACGCGGAAAAAAAAAATCCTTTGTTGTTTTTACTCGTTTCACGTTTTATACTGATGCGTTTTGATGTGTTTTTATCGTTTTCACTGTTTTGTTATGCCATATTAAATTGTTAATTCTTTTTTAATGAAATGACGAGTAATAACAATTTTCCAACTTTATTGACTAACGATGCTCAGTAAGTACAGATTGTATGTCAGGTTATTGTTTAGTTAGTTTATTTTTTTGTTTCCACGATGAAAACATAAATCAGGACTATTAAAAAAAAATTGGAAAACGGAAAAAATGGCAAATTGTCCAAAAGTAATGCAAGTAAAAGTAATTTAAGATTGTGTGCAATCTACAATGAGCTGTTATCCGATAAATTATTGCTTAAAAACCATAAAGTATTTATTCTTCCGAATGCCTCGTGTCCGAGGTCGGGCACTTCAGGCCGGCTGATTCGAGTGATTTCAACATTGCTGTAAGCTTGACTTTTTTTAAACATGCCATAAGATGTCAATTCTGTTTATTTATTTTGTAGTTAAATCCGGTCAATAAAAGTGCACATTTATTACGAAGTCAATGATTTTTTTTATTTATTTGTCATAATACGACAAACACATTCCTTTGTTTTAAAGAAACATCGTGGACATCGTACTGGTTTTGATGACGACATCATCGGGTCACACAATAGGTCTTCTGTGGCGTCATTACATTCAACATTCAACCATTGTTTACCGAATAATCCCCAAATGTCGGAGAGCGAACTTCGAGATTTTGGATTTTCGTCGAAGATCCCAAAAACAGCCTCCTTCAAGTGGTCTGTGAAGGTTGTCGCCACGAATTTGGGCGAAATTGAAAAGCAACCTTCTCGCCAGAGCTGGAAATCTTTGTAATGAACGTCGGATCGGGAAGGTCGTAACCACGGGTCTCTTCCGTTCAATAGAACCAGTATAAGCACGCCGATTGCCCATACGTCCGCTGTCGGGCTCACTTCGTAAGATTTCCTTGCACACTGCCCCAAGCGCAAAACGTCACGATGTGCGCACAACTTGTCGTTCTCAAAACTACGCACAGGTCTGTATTTCGTCATTTCCGGTGACGTAAACACGCTACAGTTGTCTGGACCCAGAAGTTGAATCTGGGCATAAAAATACACGGATAAAACTATCTGATTATAGTGCGATACAAAAGTTGGTGATTAGCAATTTAAAAAAAATATTGGTGCAGCATAGGTCACGTTCATATTGTATAATACATCATATACTCACAATAGATCTCTTCCCTTCACACCGTAAGTAAATGATGAAAAGTTACCTGAGAGCACACGGTACGTGAGGTTCCAAAATCGGTGAGTTTAACGTGCAATCTTTGTCGGTTGTATATCAGAATATTCTCTGGTTTCAGGTCCAGATACACGAAATTGGATCGGTGAATATAATTCAGCACATTTCCAATCTGTGGGTTGTCAACTTGCAGTTAGGCACTTTAACTCATTATATAATTTGGACATGTGTTAACCAAAACCACAATTTTCAAGTCCCGGTCATATTTATGCATAAATCAAACTTGTTAATGACCCCATGTGTACTTCGTTGTCACTGGTTTTACCTTATTTTTTCTTTGCTTAACTCAGATTTTGTAAACATGATCTTTTATATACCAACTGTCGTTATGTCATTTTCCAAATTTTTTTATAATTTAAATTAATTCCTCTATTGCTTACTGTTTTTAAAGGGGCAATAACGCGAAATTGAACAAACAACTTTGCACAAATTATTCCCAATAAGCGCACAGCCCTCGACCAAAAGCGTAATAACCTGTGCTACACACGACTTTGCCCATCTTTCAGATAACGGTGTCATTTGAACAAAATCGGCTAGGTTTCCGAATTGACAGTACTCGACCCCGAATCCGAACTCATCGCTAAAAGAATATTTGAATTGTTCCAATATCTTCGCCACACATGGATGTTTCGATGCGGCTTTGTGGACTGTGATTTCAATCTGATAACGTTCCAAAGATTGTTTCCTCTTGGAAATTCTTTTCAGAGCAAACATGTTTTCTCGGCAGCAAAACGTCTGGTCCTGTAGAAAAAGAGGTTTAATTGTTGTTTGTTAAGTTTTGAGATTAAGAAATCAAAGGTGGCTGACAATTAAAGGGTGCCTGATTAAAATCATTGGTCGAATCATTTGACCGTGTTCTTTGGTGAATCACTCTGGTCAGCAAAACCAAACTTAACTATGACTACTTATATCAAATGTTAGACTTGTCATCTCATACCCAGTGCACCGGAAGGTTTTTTCATCGAACCCAGTCGCTAATCTGCCGAGCGTCCCCGGGTATTATGATCACTATCATTTTCTAACAATGTTAAAAATGAGGTACACCAAAACACAACAAATGGTTTTCCCACCGAAACTGGGTACTTCTGAATTTTTGGTGAAGACTTCTCATCGCTCGTGGCTTGCTTGACTTGAATGTTGCATCCCACCAACTCCATTAGCGCCACTTTGGCGAAACGCCCTCTCCCAAGGACCTTGGTCTTCTGGTAACAAATCTCGGTAACCGAGTTTTCAGCTTCGTCTTCCATAGTGTTTTTTCGCGAAAATCAACTTCTATTACAACTATGTTCTGCCAAATGAAAATTCGATCTTACTGCATTGAGAACCTGTTTAAAGAATAACAATTGTTCCTTAGCTATTGTTGTCTTTTAAATGGCAGATTCAATAAAAAAGTTTTGAGTTAATTTTTTAGCTGGGTGAGCGTTTTTGGGCTAACTGTTGTCTTTGCTATTTTAAACACACGAGTTAAATTGTAAAAGACACTACACTTGAAGAAATTATTTTCAACTCGCAATGAAAACTAATTTTTGAATACAGCACTAAACAATTAGGCTACCATAACGGTGTCCACACCGAATTTATGAATATACTTTATAGGCTTCAGCTATGCAAACTAAATGATTTTTCGCGTAGCATACACCATGTGATGAAACTACTGGTTGTGCGTTCGAATCTTGGCCTGGAAAACTGTTTTTCTTTCTGCATTTAAAGCATTTACCATTGACCCTTGTTCGAGTTCGAAAACTCTTTTAACCTGTTCTTCTCAGCTTTAAATTAAATATTTAACCAATGCAAATAAAATTAGTTTTAGGTCAAAACAAGCGACAACCTTATGAAAAATTGTTTAAAAAGTGTAAAAATTAAACGGCAATCGAAAGACAAAAATAACAACAAATCCAAGACGAGCAAAACGAATAATTAGCCTTTCCTCACACAAAGATGTTATTACAATACATCTGCTAGAGCTGGCTCTGGTCAAACCGCCATCGATTACAAATCGTCGATTGGCCTAATGTTCAATTACTTTGATTAAAAACAGTATTAGCCGGATTAAACCAATAATTTTTAAAATGTATCATTACAAATTGAGCAGCGTAAGGAAACCCTTAATTGTCGTAATAATAAGCTTAGCATACGATAATACTATAGTTGCTGATTATTGTAAAGGATAATATTCATGTTTAATTACATGAAGTAATGAAACCACGGGAGTTATCACAAGCACAATCGTCTGATTACCTATCTAATACGTAAGGGGGTGTTGTTACACTGATAAACATCAAACCACCTCGCGCCAACCGTCATTATTGCAGTATGTATGTGATGAAGCCGTCCCAACTCTTTCCGTCCCAACTCGCCATATATCGCGAGTTGGTGGGAAAACATGGTATCCCGCCTGTACATAAATGGGTGCAAATCTAAAAAACGATTTCTCCGCAATGCGTAATGGTAGAGACCTCAGCTATGGCTCATTCGATCAAGGAAACCCTATATTTTATTCTCTGTAATTTTCGTGGAGAAATATTAAAAATGTACGGTGGCCCATAAGGGCAATCCTGAAATTTTATTTCAGTCTACAAAACTATTTCATAATCGACAAAAATATTTTCAAATCGGCAAAAATATTTTCAAATCGGCAAAACTCTTTTGCCGATCGGCAAAACTATTTTGACAATCGGCAAAACTTTTTTGCCGATCGGCAAAACTCTTTTGCCAATCGGCAAAACTTTTTTGTAGCCAATCGGCAAAACTTTTTTGCCGATCGGCAAAACTCTTTTGTCAATCGGCAAAACTTTTTTGCATCCAATCGACAAAACTCTTTTGCAAATCGGCAAAACTATTTTCAAATCGGCAAAACTATTTTGCCGATCCGCAAATCTTTTTTGTAGCCAATCGACAAAACTATTTTGCCGATCGGCAAAACTATTTTGTCAATCGGCAAAACTTTTTTAGGAACCGCAAATCTTTAATTCACTGTTGACAAAAGTATTTTCGAGTCGACAAATGTATTTTTGAGCCGGAAAAAGTAATTTTGACTTAGGTTCAAGAAACTGCCGTTAAAATCTTTACAAGGTTTGTCCAAGAAAACAACCGACTTGTTGCTTACAGCGGCAAGTTTCTATCGGCCACCTTTAGGCTAAGGGTCCTGCGCGCCGCATCACTAAGCCAATCGTTCAGGCGACTAGGCTTCGAATTTATTTAACAATATTGTTTGTTTTTTTGTAAAGTTATTATCATACCAATAATGTACATGTATCATAAAGCTAAGCTACTCAACCGTCCAACTTCTACGAGGTTGAATATCAAATGGGGAGAGAATTAAGCGATAATAGCAAAAAAGAAAGGATATAGTCGTTCTGCATGAAACAATGAGATAGCCTACAGCCAATCAGAACCACCACAGTTTTTACTATGTTGAACATGCTTCATATATTTTTGTCAACGACAAGTAGTTGAAGACTAGTAAACGTGTTCGCTTTGCTATTGTTTGACGCCGAAAACACAATAAACAAAAATTAAACTGGTTTATTTTTGAAAAATTGGCAAACTACACAACTGATTGCTGAATTGGTTTTATTTTTAACACAAAACAAAACCCAATCCCACAGGTAACAGCAGTTAGAAAAGCAGAAAGCATGGTGTCATCAGAATTAATGTGTACTGGAAGCGTAACACTCAATGCACAAGTGCTGACAGACGGCAAACACTGACACTTTGTTCCCCCAATAGAGATTGGAAAACCATGTTTGTACTGAGCAGAAAGAGGATACGGCAAATCAAGAGGTGTTCTGTTTTGACAACCAGTTAAAAAATTGAAAGGTTGCAGGTGCGAAACTGGTCGCTAGCTAGTCGGTTGTGTCCTTGGGCAAGGCACTTTACGGACATTGCCTGAACCCAGCGGATTAATGGGTTCTACCAAATTGAAGGAACGTGTCTATCATATACATCACACTGCAATAGCTCCGGTAACCCGACGATGGGCGCGAGGTGATCTGACGATTGCCCGTGTGATAACCCCTGGGGTTTTCCCATTCACGGGGATAAACATGAATATCCTATCCTATCCTATTGACCAATTGGTGAAAACTCACTGGACAATCATCTGTAAAATATAACAGAATTATATATATCAGCAACAAAACAGATCATTTCCAACAGAATATCTGATCCTGTGCTACAATCCCAGGTTGCAAGTGTATTTATATTTGCACTAGAGTTGGCAACATAGATGCAAAATGTATATTTATACAGCAACATTAACTTAGGTTTATTTTAAGACAAGATGGGTAGAACATTAAAGAGAAAATGAAGAGAACAAGAAATGAACAAACAAATGATCATGTATCTATTTTATCAAAATAAATTAAAAATATTGTTCTTACCTTCATTGTAACACCTCTCAATGAAGTCAACAAAGCGCCTACTATACCAGAGAACGGGACTTCTAGTTACAAAACAACGCGCAATTCCAGCAGCAACAAAACTTTCTTCCAGCTTAAAGTTGTAATCCACTTTTACGTTATATTATTACCAAAATTTAAGGATTTTAAAATATATTATACAGTAGACATTTAACTTGTAAAATTTACTTCTATATATTATGGAAAATAGTATTAAAACACATGGCACAATTCAAATTAACTGCAGAAAATATTACTATAAATTACTTAAAAAAACTCCCTTTAAAAACATATTACATGAACACCCGATCCGCCTATTTTTCATCGCTTGTAGCGGCATGAAAATGGGACAGATCGTCGCTTGTAGCGGGACTGTCATATGCGATTTATCTGCTGGCAGATGGCAAATCCCGATTGAAGCGGCAGATCCTATGCTTGCTGTATCTGCTGGGATTGCACCCTCCAGCGCATAAATTTAACGAAGCATTTCGCGATTTTACTGTTGTTTCCAGGTTTTGGTAACTAGGTTCTGGTTAGGCTTAAAATTCTCGGTGTTGACGATTAGTGTATAATATTGTGGCAGGGATGGCTGATTTGTGCACTTAATACAGAGAGTAGCAGTTAGCACTGCGCAGTCTTATGTGAACAAATCTTACGGTAGAAGTACCGGTATGTAGTACTAGTAGGAAGGCTAGACGACATAGTGGGTGTTGGTTGCCCGGGTGGTGGTTGCCCGGGTGGTGGTTGCCCGGGTGGTGGTTGACCGGGTGGTGGTTGCCCGGGTGGTGGTTGCCCGGGTGGTGTACCGGTATGCTTGGGTGGTGGTTGCCCGGGTGGTGGTTGCCTGGGTGGTGGTTGCCCGGGTGGTGGTTGCCCGGGTGGTGGTTGCCTGGGTGGTGGTTGCCTGGGTGGTGGTTGCCCGGGTGGTGGTTGCCCGGGTGGTGGTTGCCCGGGTGGTGTATGCTTGGGTGGTGGTTGCCCTGGTGGTGGTTGCCCGGGTGGTGGTTGCCCGGGTGGTGGTTGCCCGGGTGGTGGTTGCCCGGGTAGTGGTTGCCCGGGTGGTGGTTGCGGGGTGGTTGTTGCCCGGGTAGTGGTTGCCCGGGTGGTGGTTGCCCGGGTGGTGGTTGCCTGGGTGGTGGTTGCCCGGGTGGTGGTTGACCGGGTGGTGGTTGTCCGGTTGATGGTTGCCTGGGTGTTTATTGCCTGGGTGGTGGTTGCCCGAGTGGTGGTTGCCCGAGTGGTGGTTGCCCGGGTTGTTGCCCGGGTGGTGGTTGCCTGGGTGGTTGTTGCCGAGGGTGGTGGTTGCTTGGGTGGTTGTTGCCCGGGTGGTGGTTGCCTGGGTGGTTGTTCCCCAGGTGGTTGTTCCCCAGGTGGTATTTGCCCGGGTGGTGGTTGCCTGGGTGGTGGTTGCCCGGGTGGTGGTTGCCCGGGTGGTGGTTGTCCGGTTGATGGTTGCCTGGGTGTTTATTGCCTGGGTGGTGGTTGCCTGGGTGGTGGTTGCCTGGGTGGTGGTTGACCGAGTGGTGGTTGCCCGGGTTGTTGCCCGGGTGGTGGTTGCCTGGGTGGTGGTTGCCCGGGTGTTGGTTGCCCGGGTGGTGGTTGCCCGGGTGGTGGTTGCCCGGGTGGTGGTTGCCTGTGTTGTGGTTGCCCGGGTGGTGGTTGGTTGGGTGGTTGTTGCCCGGGTGGTGGTTGCCTGGGTGGTTGTTCCCCAGGTGGTATTTGCCCGGGTGGTATTTGCCCGGGTGGTGGTTGCCTAGGTGTGGTTGCCCGGGTCATGGTTGCCTGGGTGGTGGTTGCTTAGGGTGGTGGTTGCCCGGGTGGTGGTTGCTTAGGGTGGTTGTTGCATGGGTGGTGGTTGCCTGGGTGGTGGTTGCCCGGATGGTGGTTCCTAGGGGTTGTGGTTGCTTGCGGTGGTTGTTTGGGTGGTGGTTGCCCGGGTGGTGGTTGCTTAGGGTGGTTGTTGCATGGGTGGTTGTTGCTTGGGGTGGTGGTTGCTTGGGATGGTGGTTGCTTGGGTGGTTGTTTGGGTGGTGGTTGTTTGGGTGGTGGTTGTTTGGGTGGTGGTTGTTTGGGGTGGTTATTGCCTGGGTGGTTGTTGCCTGGTTGGAAATGTTTATGTTGTGTTACACAATGGGAGTTATCATACAGGCAATCGTCAGTATCTGGGTGGGTCTGCGCGCTGTATTCATGGTATGAATTGGGGTGCGCCCTATATGCCATGTATTATTGTGCCAGAAGTGTATTATAGTTTTATTGTCACTCAGGTTGTTGATTTCTTAATAATATATATTTAAAAAGTACTTATTAGAAGAAAGCCTCAAATAAAGCATGCCTAAGAAAATCCATTACAGATGTGTTTTATTTGATAAATATTTCAGCTTAAAGGGGAACTGAAGTAAATTTTAAGAATATCTTAATAAATGGAAAAAAATACGCTGATTTCAAAAATCAAATCAGTTTCTTCCAATATTTTTTGGTTAAAGAGTTATGAGCAAATATGTATTTCATTTTATGTTAGGGGATTTCCCGTATTACGTCACTGACGTTGTTGAGATTTCGTGCCTATATGCATTGTATACAATCATGTGTCAGTTTAGAGGTGAATTAGTAACAGAAGCGCCTGCAGGAGCGTTGTATTTTCGTTTTTATTATGGAGACTTAGCATAACACTTGTCATATAGCCTTACTGAACCAATGTACATGGTGACAGCTTACTTTAAGCGCGGTCATTAAGGCCTGCACGGTCCTGGACCTAAGCTGAATGCTGAGGTATACAGGTCTCGTATTTAAATGACTTTAGAATAATAAGTCTTAGCAATTTATATCATAAATAATAAAAGTGAAAACAGAACAAGAAAACTATAACAGAATGCATTAAACTGTAACTGCCAGCAATTTATAGAAATAAACCAGCCATTAGGCAAAGGCTAGACTATGCGGTGGGAAAAGTCTATTTCTTTCATGGTTTACCTTGGTTGTTTGTATAATGTTTTGCTGTTGTGTATGTGGTGCATTTAATGTCTGCTGTTATTGAAACTGAGCATTAGCCTACTGGTTGAGAATACCACTTATTGCAAAAACCAGTTAATCCACAGTTGAGTAGCTGATGTGTAGTCTGACAATAAGTACACAGCAAGCACTCAGATAAGTAAGTGAAGAATATATATAATAGATCTTTACTTAACTACCCAAATAAGTTAATAAGAATATACTACATTTCTAATTTAGTTCTTTTTATTAGATATTGTAAAATGCCTAAAGTTAAGCCACTGAGAAGGAAGGAAGAGTGATTGGAGCATATTGTTTTGCTCCAGGATGTACAAATTCCTATTACAGCACACGAAATTCCAATCCACCTGTGCTCTTCCATCGATTTCCTCACAACGACAAAAAACGGTTGAAGCAATGGATACAACAATGCAAGCGTTCTAAACTACCTGGAAAAAGAACCGCAGTGTGTAGTGCACATATTTGTGACAAGGATTATCATAGTAAAATTGTATTTGACTCCAATGGAGTAGCCAAGATGATGAAAACAAACCACTTGAAAAATACAGCTCCAACAATTTTAAATGTTTCTGATTATGATTTTAAACATAGTGATCAACCCAGTACATCAAGTGCAACTTCAAGAACTTCTTTATCCAAGCAGATAATTGAAAAATAAGGGCTTTTAGTAATGCAAGTCCAGTCTGGCATTATTTTGTGCACAAATGCATGTACATTCATGCAGCATAAACATTCTTGCGGTATGTCCATAAGAATACAGTTTTTGCCATGGCACCAAGTCATGTCAATAGGTAATGTTTCTAAATAAACATTTTCTTCTATGGGGCTTGCATCTTCAAAGATACTTTCAGACGTTTTCCTTGGTTCAAACGCACATGACTAAATTTGTGTTGTTTTATTGTGTACAATAAAACTTCTTTCATTCCCATGCCAGAATGTTGAAAACTGTCATCCATTTTAGTGTTACAACATTAACTTAAATTTACTCTAGAAATGAAGAAAACAAAAGAAATTTGTTAAAACTTCTATGCATATGTATACCAAATCTCTCACACTCTCAGTTTGTAGCCTAGGGGTTGATAACAACATTGCTAGTCTATGTTGCAGATTATGGCTATATATTGAAAACCAACAATTATGAAAGAAATAGGCTGTTCCCACCGCATAGTCTGATCTTTGATTGATGGCTGGTTTATTTCTATAAATTGCTGGCAGTTACAGTTTACTGCCTCCTGTTCTAGGTTTCTTGTTCTGTTTTCACTTCTATGATTTATGATATAAATTGCTAAGACTTATTATTCTAAAGTCATTTAAATACGAGACCTGTATACCTCAGCATTCAGCTTAGGTCCAGGATCGTGCAGGCCTGAATGAGCGCGCTTAAGGTAAGCTGTCACGCAGGTACATTGGTTCAGTTAGGCTATATGACAAGTGTTATGCTAAGTCTCCATAAAAAAACAAAAATACAACGCTCCTGCAGGCGCTTATGTTACTAATTCACCTATAAACTGGCACATGATTGTATACAATGCATATAGGCACGAAATCTCAACAACGTCAGTGACGTAAATACGGGAAATCCCCTAACATAAAATAAAATGCATATTTGCTCATAACTCTTTAAAAAAAAATATTGGAAGAAACTGATTTGATTTTTGAAATCAGCGTATTGTTTTCCATTTATTAAGATATTCTTAAAATTTACTTCAGTTCCCCTTTAATTAAATTATTGTTGTATATTGGGTATTCGTGTAAATTCTGTTTTATATACGGTAACTTATACAAAGATGGGATATTCTAGATTGAATGTGTTTCATATTTAATGTATATATAAAAATTTTCTGTATTTATTTTAAAAATATGTATATAATTGGAAATAAATTATGCATTTAAACTGTCTTGTTATTATTATATCTTCTTAAACATAAATTAAACAATTAAAATGGGTATTGGCCAGTGAATTTTCCTTTATCGGCATAGTCTTGGTCCTATGATTTTGTATCTTTTAAAATTGATAATATTAATTTAGTATTATTAATTTTATCATAGATCATTCTACAACTAGATAGCGCAGCCCGACTGCAGGCAGTATTTTGACAAGAGCTCCTGTTCCAATGCACTTTGCTGTCCTGATCTTCTTTAACAAAAGTTAAAGAAGGCGGAAAATACACTTGAGCAATCAAAAAAAGAACTTAATGCAATGTAGCATTGTCCCACCAAGGTTAGTATTGTCTAGCTTTCCTTCTTATGCAAAATCTAATTGATTGCCGTTCGTATTTCTAGGAAACTTAGGTGTGGATGCTGTAAAGAAATTGGTGGAAAATCCCCATGTACAAGAAGCACATCGATTAATCCTCACGCACCAAGACCAGTTTGCTTTAAAACTACATTAACTGGAGCAGCATAAGTAGACACTTTTATATTTTTTAGCCAGTAATTGTTTCTTGTTTCTTCGGTTAAAATGACAGGAGGCTATATTGATTGTAAATTTATAATACTATTCAAACATTATTCATTTCAGATTTCAATTAGAATTTCTTGAAAAACAAAACGAACGGTGCCAGGAGGAAGAAAAAGTCATTAAAGTGGCCTCTCTGATAACCAAGTATGTATATATGTACCTACCAGTTTATATTGATATTCATACATTAATGCATACTTTACTCATTTTCAAAGGGAAGTTTTATCCTTTTGACAGCACACCAGCATAGTTTTTCTGTATTAGGTGTTTGGCAAGGAGGGCCAAAATTTGAATGTAATTTGCAGTACTGTAAGCTAAAGTTGAACCAAAATAGTGTTTTCTCTTCACATTCTAAAAAAATGTTCTTTAGACTAACAGGGCACAATTTTTTTATTATAAAACTAAGGTAACAACACCATGAAAATTATTTTACACTTTACAGCCAGACAAGCAATTTCCAATTAGATTTACCGACATCAATCCTGTTTTGAAAAATCTTTCGCTAAAAGATGTGGTGAAAGAGGATGCATCAGCATTAGCAAGAGTAGTACACAGATTGTCAAAAAGGACATGGCGAGCTGTATCAAATATTTCCAGAAACAAGTTGATGGTTTGCATGGTTTTCGTTTGATCAATTTGGACATTGAACATTACCTAAAATCACAACAATTCAAAATGGGGTTGGTTCTTAGAAAGCTTTATCAACAATTTCAACCAGTAAAATCGGGTTCTGTCAATACTCCAATTTATGACCAATTGGAATTCGCCAGTGCTACATTAGACACGCAATTAGAAGAGGAACACTCCAGAGAAGATGAACCATGTAAAATTGAGCAAATGTTAAGTTTAATGCTTGGAAGTGATGAGGAAATTAAAAGCGATGATAAATAAAATTTGTTTTGTGTTACCTAGTCTTTTGTGATGTTTGGATCTATTTTGGTGTGAAGATGTTATTTTACGATATTCCGTGTGCAATATTATAGTACTACCTGCTTTGTCTATATATAGGATAGTCGTACTTAAGCCAGCTATAAGTGAAATTAAAGTCGTAATGTCAAAGTTTTTATTTGTTAAAACACCATGTGGCCATCGTCAACATACTATAGCTATTGCAGTTTGTATTTAAATCAACTCGACCGAGGCTTCGGGCTTCAATTGTTCGCCGGATAACTCCAGTGATAGGGCGTCAAACCAAAAGGCTACAAAATCGAAATGCATTTCACGTGTGTCTCTGAGCAATAGTTTTTACGATTTGTTTGAATAAGTTTACCAAAATAAATATATACCCCAGGTCCCACTGGCAGTACGGGGATTTCTGACAAATGCCTGTG
Source organism: Ciona savignyi (assembly GCA_000149265.1). Taxonomy (NCBI): domain Eukaryota; kingdom Metazoa; phylum Chordata; class Ascidiacea; order Phlebobranchia; family Cionidae; genus Ciona; species Ciona savignyi. Next base: position 203,522 of record CH002962.1, read on the forward strand.
TTATATAACTATTTCCAAATCCACGAGTCCTTTAATAAATGCCATGGGCCATCGGATTTTGGGGCAAATCGTTTGAGACCAACATAATTAAACAAGGTAACTGTCGGGTCATCACCATACAGAGCTTACAATCAATGATACGTTAGCCTACGGGTTAAAATTTATTCATGACTTGTGCAGAGGTTTATATTATGACCACGGACGGTAATGAAATCCTGAACGGGCATAAAGCTTACCGTATTATTACACAGAGTTTCGGTGCCATCGGTTGTATGGTTTATGTTATGATTAAACGAGGCAATGGTAGTCAGTTCTAAAAATACAAACACGGCTACTACTACTAAAAGTGACGATACGCGCTAATGCAATATAACATAGTGACAAAAGGCGTCCGCATTTATAGATGACGTGACGTGTGGTGACGATCGGTTGTGGTGTTTGCTTATGAACCGTTGCAATTAATATGATGATTATGGAAATTCTCATAGGATGTGCTACATTACTACATGCAAGATCACTCGCTCGTGTTTATCCTAAGGGGTAAATCATGTAATGATAAATGTCAACCGCGACTAGCGCAGTGTTTTTACGGTGTTGCATATGTAGGGAGTCGATGTTGGTTGCGTACATAATAGCCGATACGATCTGCAATACGCGGTCCCGACTCTCGAAGTTGCGTACGCCGTCTATTCTTGGCTACTTCTTACCTGATGCGATAGAGCTGTTATAAAGACCACGATTAAACGTGAAATTCAGTCAATAGTCCGCTTGGTGGGGTAGTGCGTCGCCTTTAAACTAAAGGGTTGTAGGGTCGGAACTGGTCTCCAGCTATAGCCGGTTGTGTCCTTGGGCAAGGCACTTAGTGGACATAGTTTAAACCAAGTAGAATGGATTGAACTAACACAGCAGCGGCAACGTCTAAATCGTATATACAAAACACTACGAAACAAATTTTAAATAGTAATACGCATCAAGACCAAATGAAATATATTGGCAGAAATGGTAGCTACACTATTTGTTTTTTAGTGTCAAATGTACTTCTTGGGTTTTTATTTCGGTAATTAAAGCATACGAAAACATGCGCGTGGACTTCCTTTAGCACTACGTGAACCAAGTTATCAACAAGTCCGACGCTTAAAGGTACCCAACATGGAAGTTAAAGTAAAAAACATTATCGAGATCTGTACATAAATTAATTCTAATCGTTTTCTGTGCTGTTTTATTGGCTATCGTGACTTAATGGCGGCACACGTGCTGTTGTGGTTATGGTCGGCAATCGTCAGAAGGATCGTTGCATCTTGGTTAACCACAATAACTTAGCGGCTCATTTCAGGAGGATCGACCGAAAGTGAAGTATACAGTCTGCTCAAATTAAAAAAAAACACTGCAATAACTTCGCATAAAACATGAATATCCTTTTGTCCCAACAGATTGTTTTGAATTAACC
>CH002962.1:216550-234852 GCA_000149265.1 Ciona savignyi
TCTTTAAAGAACCTAAACCCTGGTTTAGGTCATATTTATTGTTTTACACAGTGCTCATCAATATTCACCTTTCTTCTCCAAATGCAGTCGCTCGGCCACGCGCTCCAGAACCCCCATCTTATCACCAAACTGGGTGACAGAGTTGAGGATCTCGTCAAACTCTGGGTCTCGCTCCTTGAGCCGAGTGGTGGCGGAAGAAATAGATTTCACGGATCCTCCGACTCGTGACATAAAACTGTCGGTTTGTTTACGATGCGCAGTGAATTCCTACGGATAGGATGTTTTAGGTTTTTGGATTTTTTCCTTGGTTTGATATAAAACAATTTGAGAGTTTATTTTATTTTTTTGTTGCCATCTAAGTTAATAACGTTATGATTTTAAACAACATTTTATGTACCTCTATAAAACATAAATCAGCTTTGTTAAGATAAGTATCGACTTTAAAATAAAAAAGAATATAAGTATACCATCCAAAAAATTGTTTACAGAATACTAAATTTGGAATATTCACACAGGAAAACATTAACTATATTACATATGCCTTAGCTGTTAAGAAGACTCTGAGATTTTCATCAAAAGACAGAATCGGGTGTCTTGATATCCGATCAAGAAAGTTGTGGAGCGCTCTGCATCGTGTTTGCGTGAAATCCAAGTTGAACCGATCAAGCATTCCTTTCATAATGAACTTTGCGGGCAATGGCTGTGGTGTTATGAGGTTAAGTCTGGTTAAAATGTGTGAAAGTAACATGTTTTTATACCATTGTCTGTTCATTGGTTTTTAATCCAAAATTGGGATAGATTTTACACTGTTAATAAAAAGGCAGCAATCAAATTTATTTAAAAAAAAAAATTTGGAATGAATCATTTTACTTTTGTGACATTTCATATTTTCTAGTACAGAAAAGAAAGTGACACTTATTTATCATATAACATGTTAAGGAAAAATATGTTTTACGAACATAATAAATGGTAATTTATTTATAAACATTTTGTATTTAAGCAACAATATAATTTACACATTACCAACAAGTAACAACAAATACTCAACTGGAATAAGATGTGTTGGGTGTTTTTCCTCTAGCTTATTTCGAAGCCACACAAAGTCCTGGTATCGACGTTGCGCAGCATATTCGCTGCTATCGAACGAGCTTCTGGTGGTCTGGGGAAATGAAGGACTGCATGTTACAAACAACCTGATGATTCGGGTTGCTATATATCTATTAGTGCATGGTTAGATACTTGATTTACATTTAATCATTCTTTAGTAAGAAAACCAAGCATTATTCATGAAAATTGTAAAATGTGTCTACAATCGAGTTTCTGGCGCTGTTACAGTGTTATCTATGGTTGAATTACTTATATTTTTAACATGCTATAGGATAAAATAATTTTTTTGATACTTTTATTGTAATACAAACAACAATATGAAAATCAGAAAATAAAAACCAAGAAAGTATAATAAACAATGAATATACAGCAGTCCTCACCTTTGTAGTTATCTTGTATGTTATGTGAGTCTCCATGGTTGTAATGTGTTTCTCTGGGTTTGAGACCGATATAAAAAGATCTCTGTCGTCAAGTTCATGACTTAATGAGTTTGGTGTAGTGGCTTCTTCTGTCGTAGTTGATATCACATTCTGTTGATAAATCAAAATAGTTTTAATCGAACACATTCTACTCACAAATATTAGCAGTATATGTATTGTTTTTATCATAACCACAGTATAATATGTTAACAGCTGGGTGACTACAGTTACACAGGCTTTACATAAAACAACATACAAAAATTAACTCTCCAAAATTGAATTGGGGCTTGGGACAACACTAAAACAGTGGAAATAGAGTAGGAGGAAAAGAGGGTATCTGGTCACTATAACTATGGAAACTAACCCTGCCCTACACACTTATTTCAACCCCAGAACTAACCCAATTTCGTGGCACAAGAAAAACAATTCATATATGCCTAAAATGGTATTACCTCTTCATCGTCAAATAAATCCGAAGGTTCTTCTTCGTCTACTTGACTAAGCGGATCAACTCCAGTTTCGGATAATTTCCTACCCTCTTCCATTTTAATCCAACATATAAAAACCTATAACAATTTGGAATTTTTGTTTTGCTGCGGAGTCCACAAGCAGTGTTGCCCTGAATAACACTTTTAATTCCGGTGTTGCCACTCCATAAAATAAAATTACAAATCGGCAGAATATGGGATACTTTATCTCCCAATTTTACTTAATTCTATTTGCGTGGTATTCGGTGATAAAAAGTTTGTCAATCAGGTGAAAAATTTTGGTAATGCAAACTGACATATTAGTAATTTGTCTTTTAAAACTCAAGAGAAAATCTGTCTGTTAATACAGCTAGTTATCGGACTTCACGCCGAATTTTAGATGACTATCCGAAGTCTCCGAATAATTTAACTAATTTAACTAGGGCCATATAGACACATCCGACTGGATGATTGATTCCTTCAATGTGGTTTAGAGCGACGAATTTTAACCAAAAAGTTGCAGGCTAACCTGGTCGCTAGCTAGTCGGTTGTGTCCTTGGGCAAGGCACTTAACGGACATTGCCTGAACCCAGCGGATTAATGGGTTCTACCAAATTGAAGGAACGTTTCTATCATATACAACACACTGCAATAACTCCGGTAACCCGACGGTGGGCGCGAGGCGATCTGACGATGGTCCGTGTGTTAACTCCCTTGGTTTTCCCATTCACCGGAATAAACATGATTATCCTATCCTAATCCTGAGTTTAGAATGTATTTAAAAATTCATACCATAATTTAAGAATCTATACCTTAAGTGATTGGTCCAATTTTGTTTAAAGTATTCGAAAACTTATCTTAATATCGCCTAAAAAATCTCACTATAAGAGCCCTTATAGTGTAGGTTGTACTTCCAACCAATATCCCCATGAATCAATTTTAAACCCAATTTCAAGGTTATATTAGTTTTATACTCCATATATTTGCTTGAAATCTTAGCTTAGTAATTTACCGCGTGGCCTTCTACCAAGACCAGCTATCCTCTGTATTAAGTCGAATGTATACTTGAACCAGTAACTAATAAAGTTTCCATGTGATAAAGGTAGGGTTAACGAATGGTTAACCTGTCCCAGTGATTAGCCCATCGGGGGCCCAGTAACACTTCAACGTAGGAACATCCAACCTATGTTCCGGTTTCTCAAATTTTCAGTTTTGTCGGTGGAACCGGATTCCATCCAACTCGTTGCATATGTCTCTGATTGGGTAGAACAAGAATACAACACGACTATGCTAGCTACAACATAGACACAATGCTTTTGTGTCTATCGAATACAACACTACCGAATACAATACTAAGGAAAGGATTAACGCACACAATCCTTGCTATTTATTCTCAAAGGTCGCCAAAAGAAAATTGAAGTTTCAACGGAGCATCAATAAAAAATAAAAGTTCGCGTATTAACATTGAATTTAAACGAAATAAAAACATGAATTTAAAAGATGAACATTGTATGTTAATACTGAAACTTATAACTAAATTTAAATTTATAGCGTTAATTAACAAATTAAACAGACAAATGAAAGCCTTAATTTAGTGGCGAACGCATCTTAAACGAATGGCGTTAAGCAAGTGTTATTAGTTTCCACAAGCATATAGACTTTTTACTGCGTCTATAAACTCTTACTGAATATCAATGTACAATTATTCACTGAAGCCCCCTTTATTACTGAAAAATGTTCTTTTCAGATGTTTCAATATTGAACTTGCAAGTAAGAATTAGTTAATAATCGTCACCACGACTGACCACCTCCTTACAGTTAGGCCTCATTAGTATGGTGTGCTCGAATTGTGCTGTGTAACAGCCTTTCACATCACACAACGGAGGATAAGCATCCACCACTCCTGTGTCGCACAAGTTCTTGAGCGCCATGAGATATTTGGACTCGCCGAGACGGTCGATCCAGCGTCGACAGAATGCGAGTGTACCAAAGTTTTCGTTGATCAAGTGAAGAAGACGTTTTGCTCTCGGTAATCTGGGAACAAACATGATGTTTAATAGACCATTAAACTTAAATTATTTTCTTAAAATAACATAAATAATGAAAGCTTTTTAGTTTTATTAAAAAACGCACAAAGTTTCTAGAAATAAATAAAATAAAAATCAAAGAAGGATAGGACATGGATAGGTGTTTCTTCATATTATTTAAAGGTCTTAGACTACAGTCGATACAACACAAGTTATTATTACATTATCATGAGACCACTGCAGTGCTTGCTGGATTCAACACAAAATGTGGTTCCCAATAAAAACCCCTAAAAATCATCAACCTGAGAGGAACATGTTGGTTGGCGAGATCAAAGTTCTTCATGTAATGCGAGCAATCCATGTCGTCATGTACATAGCCTTTACCGGTGCTTCCAAATGTTTCGATCGCGAACACTTCACCTTCCTAGGAGGGGGAGGGTCATTATTACGGATATTCGTGTTTGAGATGGCTTATGAATTTATATATTTCCAAACCTAAATATCCTCCCCAATTTCCTGCCTAGGCTTTTCTACATACAGTGACATGAACTCGACTGTGGACAAGAAATGCACGACTGTATATTAAAAGTCAATTGACATTGCTCCACCGCAAACACGTTAACATATTGTCCAATTTCAATTTGAAAGTCATAAATGACCACACTCTGATACTTTAAGTAATCGGACTGCACACACAAAGTGTCCTACAATACCCTCAAACACCTCTTCCACAGGACACACAAAAAATAAATATAAGCTGCACCTCCATTCTTGTTTGATCTCCACCTTTAACAATAGGAACAGTCTTTCCAGCATGGATGCGATACTGACCGATTGAGTGACCACTGAGGTTCCTTATAGGACGAACTGCACAAAAGATTTATTAAGATACAGAACAGGATACTTAGGATAGGATATTAATGTGGATATTCAACATGTAGCATTAAACCACCAGACTAACTGGTTAAACTACTTATGATTTACCACCCCTAACTTGAGAAAATGAAAGGTTTGTTAAATCATGGATATTTATCAGAATAGAATATTTATCAGAAGTTTAGCAATCCGAAAAGAACACAAGCGTCTAGCAATCCAACTTCACTGTTACAGAAAGTGATGTTATGACAAATTATTACAAGGCAAGTTCATGAACGGTTTGACATAATATATACCAAAATAAAATATAACAAACAGTAAATCCCAACCAACCAAACCTTGATATGTTTTCCCGTCCAGTTCAACCTCGTAAGACTCCATCACTTCCTGGATCGCAGCCCCAACATCACACAACCTCACATCAATTCCTAGTGGGAATATCATTAAAGACTATATTATATTTTTATGAAGAATATAGCTATTATTCCGGATAAAATGGAACCAAAGTAGCATTAAAAACTCATTTACCAACCTGCATTTCTGATCCCAGTGTTAGTGGCATCTTTTACTGCTTCCAACAACTTGTCATACTTTGGGTTGAAACTTACGGTGAAGGCGCAATCGATGATTCGACCTGCGAAATGCATTTGTGAGATTAGTTGCCTAATATTTATAAATATTTTTGTATTGTAGGACTTATCACAATGACACATACAATTGTCCCTGAAGATGATTGAAGTAATTTTAAAACATTTTCCCTAATGTTTTTCAAGTTCTACTAACAATGTCAATAATAGAATTAATCTAAAAATTGGGCAAAATAAGATCCACATAAGACAAAACTGAGCTATCGGGCTTAGTAATACCAATCTACTCACCATTAATATGAGTCCCGAAATCGATCTTGCAAACATCGTCATAGCTTAATACAGTCTTATCTCCAGCATTGGGGGTGTAGTGTGCAGCGCAGTTGTTCAGAGAGCAACCTGTGTGAAGGGATTGTTGCATGGCTTTTGCAATTCAAGTTTAATGGGGTGCTTAAGAAAATTTTGCAACTAGTATTATTATTATTATTCACTTAATATAAATAATCAACTTTTTATTAACTCGGAGACAATTACTAGCAAACTAGAAAAGTTTGCTCAAAGTTATATGTGGAGTTTTCTATTATCCAATGAAAACCTACCTGTTGGGAATGCCAATCCAGCTTCCAATTTGTTTTCATTGATTAAATTCCTGGAAGCTTGCTCTAGTTTCTCACTAAATAAATCAAACAGATAAATAACTGCTAAATATGTTTTTCAACTCGTCTATTTACCACTAGATAGTTTAAATCAAGAATTAAGGTTTACCGTCGACAAAAAAAAATAATTCTAAAATAATTAAATTCCTATTCAACCCAAAAATTCCTCAAAGTGCAAGTAGAGCTCACCATATTTCAATCATCGTCAACCCAGGTTTGATGAAGCCCTGCACGTAGCTGCGAACTTGTCTGTGTGTTTCAGCCGCTTGTCGGAAATCTGCCCACATCTCCTCATACGAAGCGTTCATTGCTTTCTTCTCCTCAGATGTTCGACGCCACTCGGCAGTACATCTGCCACATGGGTAATACTTAAACCTTACAGGGTCATAATACAATCATAGGGGTAAGTTTAGGGTAATTTAATTACTCCTTAATTTAGATTATCCAGCCGAGGCACATTTTATAATTTTTTAATGTTTATTTTTTCATTGTCGATGAAAAATCTCTTAACTCACCCATCTTTGTCTGGAGGGTAATCACACTCCTCACCCACCGGGTAGGATTTATTTTGAAACAACTCCGAAATAGGGATAGTTGGGGGGTCAGTTTGTTGTTTCGCTGATTTTTTTTTACGACGCCTTTTCTTTTTACCCTCTCCTTGCTCTGTTTCGCCCTCACCTGAGAAAGCTATCTAATCAAACTGTTCTTTTATAAAACAAAATTAATCAGTTTTCACACATTTCTTTAATTCTTTTCACACATTTTTTTAGTACTATATATATAATATGATGGGCAGTTTAGATTTAGCACAATTTAAACCTCCTAAATGTATCAGATACATAAATATATTTAAAAATAATATAAAAACAAACCAATAGCTAATATAGTAAAAAATACTGTTAAGGGTACAGACAGCTATAGTATTGTTGCAATTGGGTCATTTCATTCAAATCGACCCTTATGGTTGGACGATAATAATTGGATTGTAAAGATTTATGATACAAAGCAATAAATCTGTCAGTTAAAAAATATTGAAATGACAAATAAATTTCTGATTCTTGATTTTCGGATTATAAACTTTAAATTTACCAAACCAACTTACCATTAACTTGTTCTTCTTTTTTAGCAACCCCCTCAACATCTTCATCTTTTGTTTCTTGTGCTTCAGGGGTCTCTGTAGGATCTCCCTCTGCTGATCCTGGGTGGGGGGGTTGACATGAGGTGAGTGGATAACAACTCGAATTATGTTATTCTTATTTAGAGATTAAAACTCCTATCACAATATTATACTGGGTTGTAATCCTAGATTTGGTAAAACAAGATAAATATGTATAAGTGAACAGTGAAATACAGTAATCATTGTGTCAGTTATGTTAAAAATGTAATAATAAACACTTTACATAAAATACTTATATATAGAGTCAATTCATCTTTGTACATGGCAAAAAGATAAGATCTATTACCGCAACAGTCCTTTATAACAACTAAACTTCAATGCTAAGCAATGAGATTAAGGGTGCCTCTAAATACTACAGGAACGCTTGGTTCGCTTAGATTGCTATGGAAAGTAATTTTAACCCTGTCCCAAACACTAATATCAACCCCAGAACTAACTTTAATCCCAATCCTAACACTAATATTATAATCTTTATTTCAGTGAGAGAAGTTTTCCCCAAGGCTTTTGTAATTATGAAGTATAGTAAGCAATCCAAGCGCTCCATGCGATCCAAGAAATCCAAGTGCCCTAAGCGCTCCAAGTGATCCTGTACTATTTAAAGTATGGTGCGAATAATAAAGTAGTCAAACTGAACAGTTAAATAAAGTCACCTGGTTTCTTTTTCTTCTTCTTCTTCTTTTTTTTCTTTTTTACTTCCTGTGATTCATTGTCAATAGCATCATCAAGTGGTTTAAGATCAAATTCCTCTGCAGCTTGTTCGATCCCAACCACAGCTGACATACTAATGGTAGAATTAACCTTGGGAAAAAAGTTCATTTAAATTAAGTTGAACAGTTTTGTGGTAATGATTGGTCTCTGATAGCTTATTCAACTGACTGCATATAATACCCACATGCTACAACCAAGTGGAATGAAAAGCAGCTAAATATGTTAAAGACTTAAGAAATTTTTGTAAATAATGATGCCAAATAGGGCAACACTAAAAACAAGGAAATAGGGAAGGAGGAAAGCGCACAGTAAAACTATGAAAACTAATTTTAACACTGTTCTAAACACTAATCTCAACCCAGAACTAACCCTAACTCCAACCCCATGTTTAAAACTAACTTTAATTTTCCAATTTTTATTTTAGTGAGCATTTTCCCGCCTTCCCTCCTTTTAGTTTCCACCTGCCAAATAGCATTTAATTGATGTGTAAATATAAATATACTTTTGTTTTTGGCACAGCCACATTGGACTAAAAAGTAATACATGCGGCTAGAGACAGAACGGTAGTCTGATTTTTCTCTGCTGGATGGCGCTATTTATCAGCTGTACTAAAGCGGGGAGGAGGGAAACTACTAACTAAAATTACGGACACTAATTTTAACCCATTTCTGAACACTAAACTCAACCGCAAGACTAACACTAACTCTAGCCCCATGTTTATTACACCATTTACGCATTTTAAGTAAATAGTGTTTACAATCAAAAAACTGCAAAAAGATCGATAACTTTAGCCAATGCTTGGAAAAATTCCAAAAATGCTCAGACAAGCTGAATGCGGCGTTATGATGAGTTTGTTTCTAACTAAGAAACAAAAGAGTTAAAAAAAAAAAAAAAAAAAAAAAAAAAAGCTCTCCGTAGGAGAATCGAACCACAGTCTACCGCGTGACAGCCGGCGACGCTTACCACTACACTAACAAGGAATACGATTAGTAAGTGCGAAAACTAGTATAAGACCACTCAGTCGCGGGTGCCTCTAAATACTACAGGACCGCTTAGATCACTTAGATTACTATAGAAAGTAATTCTAACCCTGTCCCAAACACTAATCTCAACCCCAGAACTAACTTTAACCCCAACCCTAACATTAATATCGAAAATAGTTACTCCCCAGATAATTCCAAAAAAATAAATAGCGCCACCCAGCAGAGAAAAATCAGACTACCGTTCCGTCCCTAGTCGCATCTAAAAGTAATTTATTAAAATATAAACTTTATAGGGTATTACTAATACCAACACCATTCCAAGGCTGTGGAGTTTAAAACTCTAGCAGGCTAGAAAACATGTCATATTTATGCATAAGAAAACAGAAAATCACCGCAAACCTTAATGGAAATAAAATATATAAATTGGGACTAAAATTTATGTTGGGGCAGAGTTCCAATAATTTTTCTACGCCTTAACAGATAGCCCAAAAGCAACAAAAGGTAAATTCTAAAACTTATGTGGCACTTCTTTTACTATTCTAATCTTTTTTGACAACAACAAAATGATACAAAAATGACAAACTGGTTAACACGCTATGCAAGTCACGTGACTCTGCTACCCAACGTGTTTAATTCTAAAGGTTTTACGATCGAGCTGGTCCCAAACTGGTCAAACCAAAGAGTTTTACAATTACTAGACAGCGTCAAGCACATGTCAACCATCACCATTTGTAAAACATATTGTATATGCAAGCAGGGTCCATAATCAAAATCCGTATATTTAACACACGGTTTATGAGTTTGTTTCGGCAATCAGAAAAGAATGTGTAAGATTTATCGTCGCCATTATGGTCTATATTTATATCAATGGCACGAGGGAATAAGATCGCTATTGTATATTTCCTCTTCCACCATTTCATCAAAGTATAAAACGCTCGTTTTTTACCGCCTGCTCATTTTCGTGATTTAATCGGTCCATTGATAGTTTTAGCCTACTATGTTTTGGAATTATTGGTGATTGTTGAGATAAACATGACGTATTTGGCTTCTGATCATTCATAATTTGGTAAATATTGTTTTTACTTTTTAATTTAGGTAAATTTGATAATTTAATTGTAAATATAATTATTTTTAGCAAAAAACGTCATTTACAAGACTTTTCGTCCCCGTCATCATTCCCGTGTCATTTTGAATAAATTCATTAAGTTTTGGACAATAACGCGTTATTTCAAACTCTAAGCATACTGCAATTTCTCACAAAGATATGTGCTAGGAGCCAGCACCTAGTCGGAAAGTTACAGAATGGGTCCATGACTTAAAAAAAGATTTTTTTATCTCTGTCGGTGTAACAACGATCGGCCAGAAGGCTTCATCGGGTAACTCACTTGTTTTCACCGTTTTACAGAAATATGGTTTAAAATGTAATTTTTTTGTTTGATTAATATAAAATAAACACGGTTTTTATAAGGCTGCAATCAGTTCATCTGTACGTACACATGTTCTAATACATTACACATCATGGATAAGCGGATATAATCACAACAATGCTTACAACGGTTTGTATACCATCAAGGACAAAGAAGTACTCGTGACATGGTTGTCAACTGTGTTCTCGGTATTTTAAATCCAATTTTCCAACTCTTTCGTGTCTAAAACAAAATCAAACACCAAATTTTCGTCCAACAAAATCTCGATTTCAAATATGGAGAAAACATGTGTCCTTTAATTCTCAAATAGACTGAAAATCTCCCGTATTATAGTATATATGCCAAATTGCCGCAGCTCATCAAGTTCATATTGGGTAACATCAGATAACGTGCCAATTCGATTAATCTGTTTTGTCGTCTTTATATAGGGCGTTAAGTAGATTGCTTATTAAAATGTGGCTGTGCTTCTCTTTTACGCTATAATCACAAGAAAAGAAAATACTTAAAAGGTTAAATTGAAAATCGGAAGTCAAGGTTGTTCTGTGGGGTAAAACCAAAAACGTTGAGTTCGAAAACGTCATTGTGATGTTGGTTATCACAATAATTTAATTCCTTTTTGATAACTTAATACACTTATTCTGTACGATTTCGGTCAGACAAGACACCTGTCATGCAATGGATAAAAAATATACTTATAAACAGTGATTTTAGAATTTCTAACAATATTGATTAAATATATAAGTGTCGGTTTAACATTTTTCGTAAGTGAACTAAAACAAACCACAAGATTAATTAAAAAACGTACAATTACGTCGATGCTATGATCGCTTCTTGGTAAATGCTTTTGTAGAAAAAAAATGCTGAAACAAGTTAATTAGTATTTTCCTGGTTTAAGGAAGTTTCCCAAGGTAAATCCCAAATTTTAATTTTTGACATATCAGAGTCTATAGCTACGATATCTGCAAGTTTATTTTAATTTAAATGCTTCTTATAGACAATCTCGAACGGAGAAGACACCTGAGGCATATGATTAAAAACTTTCTAAGACAATTTGGGTAATTTATTAAATTTATAAAAAATTATGATTACCATTTAAATATCAATAACTTAAAATTTGGATAATAAGTTAGGCGCTATGATTAAAAGACGATCAAAAGCCGATATAGAAGTTAATTAGTGTTTTACTATTCTAGGGAGGTAAATCCCCTATAGGTAACCCTTAAATTTTGGGTTTTGATACACCCTTGATATTGTTATCAACCACATGTGAATGTTTAATCTCGATTTATTAACTCCGAGATGATCAAACGTGACTACAGGGCCCTACCATGTCAAAGCGCTTCACCAAAAAACGGGGAAAACAATTCCTGTGTCCATTTTAAAAAAAGAATCCATAATTATAACTATAATCTATTGGAAGACTAACTGGACTTTTTTATTCTAACCTCTCTTAGAAAAAATGCAAATATGAATGTTTAAATCCCTGCGTGATAGAAAATACGTATTCACCCATCATGTATTTATTGATCTAGGCACGATAGAAAGGTAAAATATCTCAGTTTTTTTCATAGAGACCCATAAAAATTCAAAAGTTGGACATAAATATACTGCATTACTATAACCACTTATATAAAATACCAATAGCCCTTAACATAAACATAATTTTAACATCTTTCTGTACATGAACCAAAACAGATAAAAAAAATTCACTCCCATATTTAACCGATTTCTGGTAAATCATTAAAACTCAACCCAATTCAGCAGCCGTATACTATTTTTTTCCAGTTATAAATATTTTAATCCAGTTATAACCCATAAGATGTTAATATATTCTTGGGAAGTTATTTTGGGTTCTTCTTATATTGTCACCCAACCTGTCGTTTATATATATTATTTTTATTTTAAAAATTCTTAAATCGAAAGAAATTTCAAGATAAAAAATAAAAAATATACAAAACCCCATACCTTTATTTCCGGAAAATTCCCAGATACGCAACATCACGACCAAATAGAGTTGGGGACGGTACAATTTTTGTTTTACGAATAGTGGAGGTTTAATACTATCTGGTTTATAATGAAAATCATCATTTGTGTTTAGCTTTATAAAATTGTTATTTGGGAACAAAGTTAAGCTTACAATGTGTTTTTTTACCCTGCTGTGTCGATTACACCAACTGAATGTCCATGCTTATGAGTAGCGCTACATTCATGAATTATAACAATAAACTGTAAGCATGCTACAAAGGACGGAAGTAATGATGGCGATGTCACGTCACAATTGGAAGTGAATCATTATATAAAGATGGAACACACTTCATCAAGTGAACATTATAGTCAGTTCCTGTGCAAATATAACAGGGATCACAGCGTTTCGGTTGAAACCATTTTTAATACATTTAGAAAGAAATTACAGTTATGCTAAAAATAATACATTTGATAATAAAAACCTGTGACTAATATTTATTCTTCCGAATTGCATGAATTGCCTATATAGTCTAGTCATGTAGTGCTTGGATTGCCAGCTACGCCAGAATATTGATAGTTAAAAAAAACATATTGAGAAAAACAAGTAGACAAAAGTTAGAGTTTATTTTTATATGACCAACCAATATGCAATCGTACTACTTTAGGTTTACTAATGTGGAACAGTATAACACAAACGTGTAAAAGCGTAGCAAAGTACAGTCGCTGTATTAATAACTATACGAACAGTACGGTTTCGACATATATAAGTGCTTCTGGCAAAATTTCGCATTTTTCTTTGTTTAACGCAATTCTACTTATGTAGGATTATAGAAAACTGTTTTGTATTTTTATGTATGGTATTAAAGATTTTAGAATAATAATTGAAAATGTCCGGGAGTGCTCAAATTTTTATGGAGGGATTTCTTATTAAACGGGTTAGTAGACATATTTTATTATACATGCATGCAAAACTACAACATTTGTGTATCCCAATGCTTTACTTTGCAATGGACTCACTCTCATTTGTACACAACACAACCTGAATATAAGCTTCACTGTACAACGGTTACGATTGCTTGTGTACACAAAATAGCGAAAAAATAATGATATGCATCTCTGTTATTTATATACGTAATGTGAGACTCTTATTATATAAAACAGAGTTAATATTAATAAAACAATTGTAATCGTAATTACCTTGAAACTAAAACAACAAAGCTTAAAGGTGTTTAAAAATCCAGGGTCACGTGCGCCACAATTGGAAAGCTCGCTGGTTCAAATTATCTGAAAACTCTCTCCGGTATTACAAAAATCAAAAACACAAAGTGCCTCATGGCAGGATCTCGCTGGAGCAGGCTGTTCTTACAAAGGAGAATGTATTTGACGGAGATTCAAAACCGGGTGACTCTCATAGGGAGGTAAAAAAAGATCTTTAACTGAGTCGTTTTAAATCTCAGCGTTGTTATATTCTGATTATAACGTGCACGTACTACTTTGACGTCGTAATTTTCCAATGCCGCGAGCTGCTTGCGCTCAACCGGCACTTTTATCCTCTCCCATATACCACTAGAATGTCGTTGACGCAACAAGAACAGCATATTTTAATACACTGGAAATAAGCCGATTAACCTCAACAAATATGCTGAATTATACAACAACTATAGCCTGTTTTGTTCGTAAAATGTTTTGGTCTAACACTGATTCGTATAGCCTTATCCATACATTTTCAAAACGAAAGTAATTGTGGTGTGCTATCTACCGATAATTAAAAAAACTGCTGCGCTTAATAATAACGCCTAAGCACTGACCGACTCTTGAAATTGCACTTTTAGGCGGGAAAAATTACTTTAATGCCAGTTGCAAGTTAAATTGTTAGATGTTACAACGAATTTTGGTACAGATAACTTAACAATCGTCATAAATAAGATGTGATCTAATACGTAAGCAGCGATGACTCTAGTTACAAACATATAGAGTAACCTCAATTCAACGTGAAATATAATTGAAATGTGCGAATGTGTTGTCAGCTCATGTAAACTTACGCCACTGTATAATTCTCTAGTGTTGACGTAATGCTCGCGCAGAAATTCTTGTTGCGAAGATCATAATTTTGTGTCAATACATAATGTCCCCAAGATGGCATTGCTTTACTGATATATAAAGTAAACATTGTGTTGTGATGAGAGCTACTTCGCTATTTAACCGTAATGATAGTAGTGAACAATGCAAAATTGGACAATTGTGTTTAAAATGTATGTATTTGACCCGGGGTGTAACTACTGACATTTTTTAGTTTATGTGTTTTTTTGCTTATTTAAAAAGTTTAAATAATAAGCATTTAATTATAACAAGAGGCAAGCGGGCAAAATATGGCAAAACAGCAGTCGGTATAGCATGTTATTGGAAAATAAAGGTAAAAAATTAAAGAAAATTCAGGACTCGGCTCTAAAACCCAAACAACATCACAGTGAATTAAAGCCAATTATTTAAAACCTTATTAAAAGCAAGAAGCACTGCGGAGAAGAGCATGCAATGAAAACGTCCTGAAAAGTGGGGAAACAGACATAGAATAGCTCGGACAGTGTAGATCAGGCAAGGAACTTTACGGACATTGCTTGAACCCAGCGGATTAATGGATTCCACCAAATTGAAGGGGAACGTGACTATCATATACAACACAGCTCCGGTAACCCGACGATGGGCGCGAGGTGATGTGACGATTGCCCGTATGTTAACCCCCTTGGTTTTCCCATTCACCGAGATAAACATGAATCTTATCCTATCCTAAAGATTAAATAGTTTAAGTACCCACAAAACTTACGGGGAAGACGATTTTTTATCACATTGCGATTTATGTAATAACAACAAAATTTCACAAATGCAATAAATTCTTTGGTAAGTGTTGCACTTGAAACTTATTAGGGGAATTTCATTTTTGGGGTTTTTCTTCTTCCACTGTGGTCCACACTTTCCGGGCCACCCCTTCTAAAACCGACTCCCCCATCGCACGGTTCGCTTTACCGCACAATGTTCTTCGAGGATCAATGTAATTTTTTATAAACATTTATTTTTTATGTGGGTTTAGCGGCCACGTCCAATTATACCGAAACTCGATAGTTGATTGGTTTTTAGACGTGTTCTAACGACTGTCGTTTTGCCGTTTTTTCCCATTTCCCAAATTTTTATCAAAGGTCTTCTTTTCATCGTGGAAACAAAAATAAACCAAACTAAAATATACATTTTAATATAGTGTATTATTTCACTAAACTTCCATATGAAAAAAAACTTACTCACCAAAGACGATTTGGCAGTTAATCTGATGCATAAACTCAAAGATTTTGAGCGTTTTACTTACTGTTTTGCGGTTTGGTGGCGTGGGCACTTTTTGTACGAGATACTCGTAAAGCCTATTGCGTATGTTACCAGAACCCAGTGCGATTCTAAAACCAAAGGTATGCTGGTATCTATACTAGGTTAGTGGTGGGATTAATAAAGCAAAGTCTTTATAACGATTTTTATTTCGGATTTAATAGTATAAACAATAAGTAACAATGGGAAATTGTTTAATTTACAACATAAAAACTATAATTTTGTTAGCAAATGTCACACAGTATATTTTTAAATCACACCACAACAGCACGGGTAAAAGTGTTTTACTCATATTACCTAACGGTACTTCCCCTGAAAGCGGAATACAAATTGTGACTTTTTCAACACTTGTTACCAAATCAGTGAACCTTAAACCGTAAAGGACACAAGCTTCTTATTCACAGCACGTGTTCAAAATAACAACAGCATCCGGGGTGGGTTACCCAATCCAGGCTTCAACCAAAGCCGAGTTCGATATTTGGACTGAAGTCATACAAAGTGTGATCGATCGTCTCACTACTGGTTCCTGCGTGAGTAATTATAACGTCATATATTACTGACAACATTTTGTTGTAGAATTATGTTATACTTTGCATAATATTAAAGAAAACCATAAGCTACTTTGCTTCTGGCAGAATAAAGAAGGCTTTTTTAACAAAACATAATATAAAACAATAGTCAACGGGTATTGGTCATGTCCTTGTTCGAGACACTGCTTAATCCCTGTCGAATATTGATTAAAAAAAGATATAATGCCCTTATCTTGTATGACACATGATAATTGACAATTACCTATGGTAAATTCATGCTAAATCAACAGCACAAAGGAATAATTTACCATCTTCCACAACAATGTTCAACCATGATATTCGTTGTTTCCTTTTTTACAACTGTGGGTGGTCATTTTTTTGATATTTTTTTTGTGGGGTAGGTATTTAACAGAGTGCACTTTTACCAACAGTTAAATGTTTTATGTTGGTTCGGCATTTTTAATAACAATAGATCATGTTATTTTAATAGCAATAGATCATGGTATTAATCATGTTATTTTAATAACAATCATGACATTTTCCAACCTTAAATGGCAGTACCAGTAACCTATCACGATGTATCTTTCACTTTGATGTGTCAATGAATAGGTTTATATCTTTAACAATTCAGGCACCTGGGAAGCTTGTACCACAAAAGAAGCAAACCAGCATTGATGAGCCAACACTTGAGATCCGCAAACATGCAGAGACGATGGTTAAACTGGGTAACATGGCAGATAGCGGGCTAAAGAAGGAGGCCAGGATGATTGAGGGTGTGATGCATACAGATGGCTTTTCGGGTGGGTAGAGAATTACCTGTTTCATAAAAATAGAAATTATCAATATTAAAGTAGCACTAAATATTAGATCATATCTGTATTGTTCATAAAATACAAGTTTTTATCTAACAATCAAGATTTTCCAATTACAACCCTTACATTTACAGGTCAAAAATTAAATGATTAGCTATGAACATTTTTTATGCAAAAAATGATGTAAGGTTTTTTATATCTTTATGGCCTTTATCAAAAGTTAGATATACCAGCCAATAGTGTATCACACACATGAGAGTATTATTATCCTTTAACAAATAGGTTGTTTTTGAATCAATTCTGTTTAAAATTAATCTCAGCGAATTATAGGAACGATTGTTACACACAACACAGTGCTGTAGATTCGGCAACTGACTTGTGGACCTAAGTATTTAGATGGTAATTGTGGATAAATTTTTTAATGTTATTTTACCAGCTTCCAGGATACAAATGGAGCATCCACTTTCTATGGCCAGAATAAATTTCAATTTGTTTTCGATTCTTATTTTTCTTGCAGGTCTCGGCCTCCAGCAATGGATGTGGAAGAATATGGGTTTAAGTGGGAGTGAAGCAGAAATCACTGTATCAGGGTTACTTCGGGTTGGATTGCTCCACTGTTTAACTCCTGATGTAAAGTCACTTCCGTTCACTGACCTCCATTACTATGAGCTGGTTGGTTCGGTTACATTTATGTAATGTAAAATTAATTCTGTAAATCAGTGGTTCCCAACCTTTTTTAGTGTCGGGGCCAAATTTTAAATTTTAGAATACGTATGGAGCCGCATGAAAACATGAAAACACACTGCTGTAAGAAAACAGTGACGTAACAATAGCAGCCTTTTTACAACTTTCATTGCCTCTAATCTTAACTATGAAGTAAAAACTCTTTTCCCAGCCTTCAAACTAAGCAAGGGTAATTTTAGAATACTAATTTTATTTTTTTTATTATTAGAATCAGATTCTAATATTTTTAGGGGATTTTCTAAGGTCAATGAGAGCCGCAAAAAGGCTAGCTGGGAGCCGCGGTTGGGAATCACTGCTGTAAATCATTGATAATTAGAACAAATAATTTAATCACTTGTTTTCACAATTTTGTTTTTGCCAAACTATCAAAATCTCCTTCAAACTTATTATTAAAAATTAAAATTAATGCATTACTGTATAAATAAGTGGGTTTTGTTTATTTAAAGCT
>CH002962.1:249968-264312 GCA_000149265.1 Ciona savignyi
GCCATGTGTAAAGGTTTTTTTGTTTTATTTTTGTACAGGGTGTGGTCGTATTGATAGATATTATTGTGTTCTACTAGACAGAGTGTTTTGGAAAATTCACTTCTAGTTACAAAATGCAAATAAACTCGCTGCTCTATAATTAACAAAAACGTATTTTGATCTATATAGACGTTGCATCTGGAAGCACAGCCGATTATTTCTACGACACCACCGGCATCAAATGCTCATTTGCAACCGAGCTCAGGGACACTGGAAGATACGGATTCTTGTTGCCAGAAAGGTAAGTACGACAAACATTGTGAACGCCATTAGTTGAATATAGTCAGTCCTTTTGTCATAAACTTCTTTAGAATATACCATGTTTCTTTTATCTGCCAGCACATAATTTAAACCTTTCTATAATTAAGTTCAGCCTAATAATTCACTGGATTGTCCGCTAAATAAGTTGCTCATGGACAGAACTGCCTGTTTATCTATTGTTATCAATCCAAAAACATTTCCGCTGCGTGCAGACTGCTCGCGCTCGCACAGAGTTATCTATCGCGGCGGAGAAATCGCGTTCCGTAAAATTACACAATTAGGATAGCCATATGTATAGGATATAATGTTTTTGTTATTACAGGTTGATTAAGCCAACAGCGGAAGAGAGTTTTGCTGCCTTCAAAGTCATGGCACAAGCCATTGTGGATGGAAAGTGCAACTAAGCAACGATGTGTTAAATAAACCATATCACTTGGTTCAAGTCTGTTTTAATAAATGTCTGTAACGGAAGTGTAGGTTACACTCTATGTAAGTCAGTTTACTTTTCTCCAACTACATAGCCACGTTAGAATTACAGGAGCCTGCTCTTTCACTTTGATTAAAGAGTTGTCGACTAAATTGACTCCCTTTTAACAACGTGTTTTGTTTACAATAAGCATTCTAACCTCGGTCTGCTCAAATTAGGTAGACTTTTTTGTGTCAAAACTGATAAAAACACTGAAAGGTTGCCACGCGTTAGCCAAAACTTTTAAAAAAACACTTTTATCCTACGCCATATGCTTCTGCAAGCAAAAATATGCAAGTAGAAACTAATGGATCCCCGAGTTAATCATGCAAAGTACTTCAACCATGTTATGTAAAGCAAGAATATTGTTGTGGGTTAACATTGCTGTAACACTGCTATATTGATGTGTTGTTTAGATTTCCGGTCATTAAACTGGATTATTTTGGATTCATTGCGGCAATCTAAATTTATTTGCCTAAAACACCAAAAAACGGGTTAGCTTTTAACATATTTTACTCTGCCGGGTATTTCTCTATGGGGCTTCTAAGCCTTAAGCCAACAAAAAGAAGAAAATTACGAATTCGTAAGGAACCCATTAATAACACAGAACTAATTATTCGATAATGCCAGAAGTTGCCATAAAATGTTTTTTGTGACATTTAAGTACAATGCGGCTTAATTGTATAAAATTGACAATAATAATAATGATAAAAGTCGAAAATGCAAGCGCACACCAATAGAAAAGACAACAGAAGCAACAACATTATCTTTACTACAGTAGAGATCTGCCATCCGTCAACCGTTTCACACAGCTCCCCGGTTAATCACGTAGAAGACTTTCTCTCGAGGCAAGGAATAATATAAGATTTGTAACTTCTTCTTTTGTAACTAATCTATTCGTCAGATTGCTCATGTATGCCTTAAAAAGATGTTCTCTCGCTGCGTTGTCCAATGCATCGTCGAATATCTTAGTATTTACGGGACCAGGACTGTGTGGGATATTAAAAGTTAGTACACACGAAGATGTATTTAACTATCCGACCATAGTAATAACTGAGGAGTGTCAACCACGTTTTATCCACCACTATTTTTAAAAGCCATGTTGTGTGTGTGGTATATTTTTTTGCATGCAGAAACGATCGGGTTTCCTGGATACCACATCAACCATGGTGTATCTGATACAAAGTGTATAACGTTTGTTTCCTCGCGCAGAAATTAATGGGTTCCCGAGTTACCAATCCAAACTTAACATCAAGGTTTTCTGAATAAAGTACTTACGTTGGTATATTAACAAACGATTTTTTTAGTATTATTGCGAGCGTTTTAGGTATATTTTATTTATATTTTTTTCATTGTTATTTAATAAAACTACCACAAAAATGCCTGAATAAAAGAAATGGTGAATGTACCAATATTCTTGGGTTTGGTGAGAGTTTCCTTGTCGTGATTAAACAATTTGTCACTGCGTAACTAATGTATTTTAACTAACAATTCTAACAAGTTTAACTTATTATTTCATTTTATTCCTTTCATTATCGTGACTTAAAGTAGACTAATCGATGGTTTGTAACCTACTGGGGGATTTCCCTAACGCAATTAACTAGAATTATCCACTGTAGATCCAAACCATATTAGCTAACAGCACCAGACGATTTAACCTAATTGGGCATTTTCTTTCTTATTATTTAAAGCGTAATTGTGTCTGATTACTAGTTTCCGTGGAATTTAATAAATGGAGATTTCCCAGAAAAGGGTTAAAGACGGTTGTGCGACATTCGCATCATTTTCGTTCGTTTTTACATTTTGTATATATATTTATCTTAGTTTTATGTTTTGACCACATTCACACGCGTACTAATTATGGGTCCCATTTGGAAAAATGGGACACATATTGTTTTTGTCCGTTTTTTTTTTCTTTTTTTTTTTTCGTCAAACGCTTGACAGGCATGACTTGTGGACCCAACATCTAACAGAAAGGGTAATGGAATCACAATGAAACTCGGTAATTTGTTAGACCACATAGTTTAGATATGCAGAAGCCAAAATTTTGGGTAATAAATCTAGGGGAATTCCCCTGGGACGTTAAAAACCAAAACAGTATTTTTTAATAAAAATTTAGGTTTTTGAGGCATAGCGCTTGAACAGCTTCTCTCTCTTTGTTTAAATTTGGTGAAATGTAAGTGCATTAGCCACTGATATAACACTTGAAAGAATTAAAAAAATTACCTAGGGAAATACCCTAAAAAATAAGATTTTGTTTTAAATCATGATTTTGACAGGCATGGCTTGTGGCCCCAACATATACTAGAAAAAGTAATGTAATCGCAATAAAACTATGTCATGTGTTAGACAATATGTCCTAGATATGCAAAAAAATAAACTTTTGGGTAATATACCCAGGGGAATTCCCCTGGGGGGTAAATAACCAAAATAGATTTTTTTTAAAAAATTAGCTTTTTTTGCGCATAGCGCCTAAACGGCTGCTCCAAATTTTAATTAGATTTTATAAAATTTAAGTGCTTTAGCTACTGATAAAACACCTAAAAGAATTTTTAAAAATACTCAGGGAAATACCCTAAAAAATAAGATTTTGTTCTCAAATAATGATTGTGACAGGCATGGCTTGTGGCCCGACATCTAACAGAATAAGTATTAAAATTGCAATTAAACTTTGTCATTTGTTAGACAACATGGTCTAGATATGCGGAAACCAAAAGTTTAGGTAATATACCCAGGGGAAATCCCCTGTGAGTTGAAAAACCAAAACGCTATTTTTTTTTAAATAATTAGCTTTTTTTGCGCATAGCGCTTAAATGGCTGCTCCAATTTAAACTAGATTTGATAAAATGTGAGTGCATTAGTCACTGATATAACACTTAAAAGAATTAAAAAATTAACCAGGGAAATACCCTAAAAATGAGATCTTGGTTCTTAAATCATGATTGTGACAGGCATGGCTTGTGGCTCCGACATCTATTAGAAAAAGTAATGGAATCGCAATGAAACTTTGCCATTTGTTAGACAATATGGCATAATTGTGCAGAAACCAAAATGTTGGGTAATATACCCAGGGAAATTCCCCTGTGAGTTGAAAAACCAAAACGTTATTTTTTTAAATAATTAGCTTTTTTGCGCATAGCGCTTAAATGGCTGCTCCAATTTAAATTAGATTTGATAAAATGTGAGTGCATTAGCCACTGATATAACACTTAAAAGATTTAAAAAAAATAACTAGGAAAATACCCTAAAAAGTAAGATTTTTTTCTCAAATCATGATTGTGACAGGCATGTCTTGTGGCTCCGACATCTACTAGAAAACGTAATGGAATCGCAATGAAACTTTGCCATTTGTTAGACAACAAGGCCTTATTATGCGGAAACCAAAATTTTGGGTAATATACCCAGGGGAATTCCCCTGGGAGTTAAAAAACCAAAACGGTATTTTTTCTAAAATAAGCTCTTTAGGCCATAGCGCTTGGTTGGCTAAAATGTTAGTCCCCTATCCGACGTTGTACCATTGAGCAAAAAGAAATACAATACCTACGGAAATACCCTAAAAATTACGACTTGTTTCAAAACCATGATTGTAACAGGCATGCCATATCTCGCCGACATCTCAAACAAGGAGCAGCCAAAGCGGAATAAAACTGTTTGTTAGATTATCTAACAAACATCTAACTTTGATAACATTACTAAGATATGTAAAAACAGAAATTAATGTACTAAGGCCAGTGGAATTCCCCTGAAATAATGAAACTCAATCGGGCTGTTTTGGGAATTGACCTTTATTATACTACAGCGCGTGACAAAACGCTTAAATTAAAACATTTGTAGTAAAATGTTCGGAAATCTCACACGCGTATTTTTTTTTATAACTGCACATGGAAAAGAATTTTGGTTTAATAACTATGGGACCCATGCGTTTATGCTTGCAGAAACAAAACTATGACAGTCCGGTTAAAACTTTCTGAAATGTTAATTAACATGGACCTGACGTGCACATATTTAAGATTAACATATATTGTGTAGAGAACAATAATATCAAGATCGGATTGTTACCTCAGGGACCCATGCGTTTATGAATGCAGAAACAAACTATATACCCAGTGTATAAAATACATATGGTGGTTAGGGACCCTGCTCACATATATATATGGTACAAAATGTGTTTTACAAATAGTGGTGGTAAAATACGTGGTTGACACTCTCTAGTTCTTTTTTGTGTTTCTGTGCTATCCTTCGGTAATCACTTGAAATCTGAGCACAATATTTACCAGACTACACGAATTGGTGGCTGTAAGATACTCTGAGACGTGCTAGCTAATTTCTTGTGTGTTCTGTTTTTGTGATACTTGTCTTATCTACTCTACATGGCATGTGGGGATGTGACCTAATGTATGTACTGTATATGATTTGAGATGTGTGTACGGTGCGCTATCCAAAATTAAATGTTATTGTATATTTATGGGTCCCATTTGGAAAAATGGGACACGTATTGTTTTTGTCCGTTTTTTTTTCTTTTTTTTTTTTTTTTTTCGTCAAACGCTTGACAGGTATGATTTGTGGACCCAACATCTACCAGAAAGTGTAATCGAATCATAATGAAACTCGGTAATTTGTTAGACCACATAGTTTAGATATGCAGAAGCCAGAATTTTGGGTAATAAATCTAGGGGAATTCCCCTGGGACGTTAAAAACCAAAACAGTATTTTTTAATAAAAATTTACCTTTTTGAGGCATAGCGCTTAAACAGCTTCTCTCTCTTTGTTTAAATTTGGTGAAATGTAAGTGCATTAACCACTGATATAACACTTGAAAGAATTAAAAAAATTACCTAGGGAAATGCCCTAAAAAATAAGATTTTGTTTTAAATCATGATTGTGACAGGCATGGCTTGTGGCCCCAACATATACTAGAAAAAGTAATGGAATCGCAATGAAACTTTGTCATTTGTTAGACAATATGTCCTAGATATGCAAAAACCAAACTTTTGGGTAATATACCCATGGGAATTCCCCTGGGAGGTAAATAACGGAAATGGAGTTTTTTTAAAAAAAGTTAGTTATTTTTGCGCATAACGCTTAAACGGCTGCTCCAAATTTCAATTAGATTTGATAAAATACTAGAGAGTGTCAACCACGTGTTAACCACCACTATTTGTAAAACACATGTTGTATACCCTATATTTATGCTACATGGTCCCTAACCACAATTTGTATTTTATACACTGAGTATGTAGTTTGTTTCTGCAAGCATAAACGCATGGGTCCCATACTTAACAGACCAAACTTAATTTACATTTTTAGTTAAATAAAGAATAAACGTTTTAAATTTACGAAAATTTTACCACAAATTTTTAAATTATAGCTTCTTTTCAAGCGCTGTAGTAAAATAAAGCTAAATTTCCAAAACGGCCCGATTTAGTTTTTCATGATTTCAGGGAATTCCCCTGGGTTTGGTAGATAAGTTTCTGTTTTTACATAAGTGAGTCATGTTAAGTAACAATTCTTAAAGTTTTAATCTGATTTGTCGACTTCTTGTTGGAGATGTCATTGCGATATGGCATGTCTGCCACAATCAAAATTTAGGAACATATCTTTGTTTTCATGTAAATTAACCTAATTAAATGTTTTCTTTTTTTAATTGGCACAAAGTGACTAATGTTTTAACATTTTACCGAATTTTATTAAAATTACAGCAGCCGTTCAAGTGCTATGCCCAAAAAATCTAATTTTTTAGAAAAAAAATGTTTTGGTTTTTAACGTCTCAGGGGAATTTCCCTAGATTCATTACCCAAAATTTTGGTTTCTGCTTATCTAGATTATGTTCTGTTACAAATGTCAAATTTTTATTGCGATTTCATTACTCCTTTTGCTAGATTTCGGGGCAACATGGCATGCTTGTCACAATCATAATTAGAGAACAAAATCCGATTTTTAGGGTATTTCCCTGGGTAATTTTTTTATTTCTTTTAAGTGTTAAATCAGTGACTAATGCACTTACATTCCACCAAATCTGATTCAAATTGTATCGGTCGTTCAAGCGCTATGCCCAAAAAAGGCTATTTTTTTAGAAAAAAATACCGTTTTGGTTTTAACGTCCCAGGGGAATTCCCCTAGATTTATCACCCAAAATTTTGGTTTATGCATATCTAGGCCATGTTGTTTAAAAAATCACCAAGTTTCATCGCGATCCCACTACTTTTTCTGGTAGAAGTCGGGGCGCCATAGCATGCCTGTCACAATTATCATTTAACAGCAAAAGTTTAATTTTAGGGTATTTCCCTAGGTAATTTTTTTATTTCTTTTAAGTGTTAAATCAGTGACTAGTGCACTAACATTCCACCAAATTTGATTCAAATTGGAGCAGCCGTTCAAGTGCTATGGCCTAAAAAGCTAATGTTTTAGAAAAAAATGGCCGTTTTGGTTTTTAACTTTCAAGGGGAATTCCCCTAAATTTATTACCCAAAATTTCGGTTTCTGCATATCTAGGCCATGTTGTCTAAAAAATCACGAAGTTTCATTGCGATTCCATTATTCCTTCTGGTAGATGTCGGGGCGCCATGCCCATAATAAGTGCATTAGCCACTGATAAAACACCTAAAAGAATTTAAAAAAATACCCAGGGAAATACCCCTAATAAATAAGATTTTGTTTTCAAATCGTGATTGTGACAGGCATGGCTTGTGGCCCGACATCTAACAGAATAAGTATTAAAATTGCAATTAAACTTTGTCATTTGTTAGACAGCATGGTCTAGTTTTTGTCCGTTTTTTTTTCTTTTTTTTTCGTCAAACGCTTGACAGGTATGATTTGTGGACCCAACATCTACCAAAAGGAGTAATGGATTCACAACGAAACTTGGTAATTTGTTAGACGACATGGTCTAGAAATGCACAGACTAAAATTTTGGGTGGTAAATTTAGGGGAATTCCCCTGGCACGTTAAAAACCAAAACGGTATTTTTTTCTAAAAAATTAGCTCTTTTGCGCATAGCGCTTGAACGATAGCTCCAATTTAAATCCGATTTGACAAAATGGAAGTGCATTAGTAACTGATTGAACACTTAAAAGAAATAAAAAAATTACCTAGGAAAATACCCTAAAAAATAAGATTTTGTTGTCAAATCATGATTGTGACAGGCATGCCATGTCGCCCCGACATCTATCAGAAGGAATAATAACATCGCAATGAGACTTCGTTATTTTTTTGGCAACATGATCTAGATATGCAAAAACCAAAATTTTGGGTGATGAATCCAGGGGAATTCCCCTGGCACGTTAAAAACCAACACGGTATTTTTTTCTAAAAAATTAGCTCTTTTGCGCATAGCGTTTGAACGGTAGCTTCAATTTGAATCAGATTTAATAAAATGTAAGTGCATTAGTAGCTGATTTAACAACTAAAAGAAATAAAAAAATTACTTAGGGAAATACCCTAAAAAATAAGATTTTGTTGTCAAATCATGATTGTGACAGGCATGCCATATCGCCCCGACATCTACCAGAAGAAATAGTAAAATCGCAATGAGACTTTTTCATTTTTTGACAACATGGTCTGGATATGCAGAAACCAAAATTTTGGATAATTAATCCAGGGGAATTCCCCTCGCACGTTAAAAACCAAAACGGTATTTTTTCGTAAAAATTGAGCTTATTTGCGCATAGAGCTTGAACGGTAGCTCCAATTTGAATCAGATTTAATAAAATGTAAGTGCATTAGTAACTGATTTAACACTTACAAGAATTAAAAAAAAGACTTAGGGAAATATCCTAAAAAATAAGTTTTTGTTGTCAAATCATGATTGTTACAGGCATGCCATGTCGACCCGACATCTACAACAATAAAACATGTATGCGCAATCAAACTTTTTTATTTGTAAGACAACATGGGCTATATATTCAGAAACTAAAATTTTGGATAATAAATCCAGGGGAATTCCCCTGAGACGTTAAAAACCAAAGTGGTATTTTTTCTAAAAAATTAAATTTTTTGCGCATATTGCTTGAACGGCAGCTCCAATTTGAATCAGATTTGGTAAAATGTTAGACTATTAAACACTTTGTTCCAATTAAAAGAAAGAAAACATTTATTAGGGTAATTCCTTTAAAAACGAAGATATGTTCCTGAATTATGATTGTAACAGGTATGCCATATCGTACTGACATCTCCAACAAGGAGATCGACAATCGACAAATCAGATTAAAACATTAAGAATTGTTACATAACATAACCCACATATGTAAAAACAGAAACTTACGTAATAAACCCAGTAGAAATTATCTACTAAACCCAGTAATTCCCTGAAACCACGAAAAACTAAATCGGGCTGTTTTGGGAATTTAGCTTCATATCAATACAGCGCTTACAAGAAAGCTTTAAT
The DNA here is from genome assembly GCA_000149265.1 of Ciona savignyi. Classification (NCBI taxonomy): domain Eukaryota; kingdom Metazoa; phylum Chordata; class Ascidiacea; order Phlebobranchia; family Cionidae; genus Ciona; species Ciona savignyi. Next base: position 259,118 of record CH002962.1, read on the forward strand.
TTAAAACATTTGTGGTGAAATATTCGTAAATTTAAGACGTTTATTTTTTTACCTTTACATGAAAAAGAAGTTTGGTTTAATAACTATGGGACCCATGCGTTTATGCTTGCAGAAACAAACTACATACTCAGTGTATAAAATACAAAATGTGGTTAGGGACCCTGTAGCATGAATATATGGCATACAACAGGTGTTTTACAAATAGTGGCGGTTAAACACGCGGTTGACACTCTCTAGTATTGTATTTATGATTAGTTACGCATATTTTATTTTGGCGAATTTCCCAAGATAACCTGGGTAATATAAATTCTAGTTGTTGTTTTTTTCTGATTTATGTTGTTCATCTTTTAATTTATAAAAAAATTAAATAATTCCTTATTAATCCGAAAATATTAACGATAACGCCAAAATGCACAAACTAGGCTTTTTTTCCACATTTTTTTCTGATAGCGGGAATTCCCCTTGGATTTTTTTGTAAAATTAAAGGTTTTTGAAAATAAAGAGAGCATGTCAGTTAAGATTCCTGTAAGTTTTAACCAGATTGGATAACCCCTTCATATCGATAATCGGGCGAGATGCCTGTAACCAACGTGACGCACAAAAACAAAACAAAAAAAGAAAATAAAAAAACGAAGTAAAACCAAGATGTGTCCGCTTCGGATTCGCACTATCACATTCCTATGCGTTAAATCTACAAATAATAAGTATAATATTTTTAATTTTATTAATTAACCATGTTTTCTGCTCTTGTGATAACTCTAAAAACGTAAGTAATGCGGTTACACATTAGGAGTAACATAAAACGAACGCGTGCGAAATGTGCACAAATGCCAGAAAAGAAACACTTACCAAACTGCGTTGCAACGAATTCCGTGACCTGCAAAACCTATGATAGTGGAAGTTAAGTTTTAATAATGGTTAAATATATTTTGTGGATACTTGTTTATTAATATCATTTTCTTGCAATTTTTAGTAGAATAGTTATCAGAACTGTATTAGAATATTTTGATTATTGATGGAAACACATTTCACTGAACATGTTATATTCGTGTTTTGATTCACCACAATGACATTAACTCGCTGAAAGCGTGATGTACCATTGGTCTTTTAATAAAGAATAGACCTTATATGTTACAAGGTCTATATTTTTGGCGGATTCCAAAATACAGGCGTTTTATGGTGGTCACTTTAAAGAGCACGGAAAGCATTTTTACTCAGGTTACGTTCCATAATAAACATAATAAAAGAGCCAGAGAAACCAACAACGGTTAGCTGCAGCTACGGTCTTTGTAAGGTAGGCGATTGAAGCTTTTGTCATGCCATACAGTAAAATAGGAGGTGAGTAATGTTCATGTGCAATGCCGCACAGGTTCACTATGTTACCTGAAGGTTAAATATTTACTTTAAACTTTATTAACGCACAAACACAAAGATGTAACGCGTTAGGTACATTTTGGTACCAAATGACCTGTATAAGCACAAAACGAAAAGTTTTATAATGTATGTATAGCTGCAAATAAAGCTGGGTTAACGCCTAATATGTAAACGCCTCCAGGCATAGCAGGTTACATCATTTTGAATAAAGGGAATCAAAAAGACTTGCCTTTTGTTTTGATTAAATGTGGTTTTGCAATCTTAGTAAGATATATGGGGGTCTTTACGTTGATGCTGATTAATTTGTCGAAATCTTTGCTTTTATACTGTGAAGTAATTTTGTTCGTTAATCCCTTTCTGTATACCAATAAAAGAATTTTAAAAATTAATGGCGTGATAACTTTGTAACCAAAAAGTGGAATAGAATAAAGATAAAATACAAACAAACTGTTATTTACAACTGAATCTAAATGTACTTTTTCGATCTCTCCGTATAGAAAAACACCAGCATTGTTGACCAAGACATCAAGTTGTCCAAATGTCTCGATCGTTTTATTCACAATTAAATCCATATCTTCTTGAATGGTCAGATCAGCTAATACCTCCAAAACCTGTTTAATAGTTATGGGTCCCATTTGAAAAATTGGGACACATATTGTTTTTGTCCGTTTTTTTTTGTTTTTTTTTCGTCAAACGCTTGACAGGCATGGCATGTCGCCCCGACATCTACCAGAAGGAAAAATGGAATCGCAATGAGACTTTGCTATTTGTTTGTTAGACAACATGGTCTAGATGAGCAGAAACCAAAATTTTGGGAGATAAAACCAGGGGAATTCCCTTGAGACGTTAAAAACCAAAACGGTATTTTTTTTCCAAAAAAACTAGCTTTTTGGGCATAGCGTTTGAATGGCAGCTTCAATTTGAATCAGATTTGGTGAAATGTAAGTTCATTAGTAACTGATTTAACACTTAGAAGAAATAAAAGAATTACCTAGGGAAATACCCTAAAAAATAACATTTTGTTTTTAAATCATGATTGTGACAAGCACGCCATGTCGCCCCGACATCTAACGGAAGGAAAAATGGAATCGCAATTAAACTTTGTTATTTGTTAGACAACATGGTCTAGATATACAGAAACCAAAATTTTGGTTAATGAATTCAGGGGAATTCCCCGGGGGCGTTAAACACCAAAACGGTATTTTTTCTAAAAAATAGCTTTTTTGGGCATGGCGCTTGAACGGCTACTTCAATCTGATTCAGATTTGGTGGAATGTAAGTGCATTACCTACTAATTTAAAAATTAAAAAAAAATAAAAAATTATCTAGGGAAATACCCTAAAAAAGATTTTGTTCTCAAATCATGATTGTGACAGGCATGGCATGACGCCCTGACATCTTCCAGAAGGAATAATGAAATAGTAAAAAAACTTGGTCATTTGTTAGACAACATGGTCTAAATACGCAGTAAAAAAATGGGGGGGAAAAATCTAGGGAAATTTCCCAGAGACGTTAAAATTCAAAACGGTTATTTTTCTAAAAAATAGCTTTTGGGGCCATAGCGTTTGAACGGCTGCTCTAATTTTGAACAGATTTGGTGGAATGCTGGATCGTTAGCCACCCACATATGTAAAAACAGAAACTTATGTACTAAACCCATGGGAAATTCCCCGAAGCCATCAAAAACTAAATCGGGCTGTTTTAGGAATTTAGCATCATTTCAATACAGCACTTGAAGAAAAAGCTTTAATTTAAAACATTTGTGATAATTCCTTCGTAAATCTAACACGATTGTTTTTTTACCTACACATGGAGAAGAAGCATGAATACATGGCATACAAAATGTGTTTTACAAATAGTGGTGGTTAAACAGCGTGGTTGACACTCTCTAGTTTTTAGCGTTATTGGTGACTTTTGAATTTTAAGTGTACCTAACACTTAAATGATTGTAACCATTACACAGAAATAAAAAAGGGAGACATCGCATGTTAGGTTGGTGTACTGTATGTTTCTGTCAAAAGAAACCTAATGGTTTTTTAGTAACCGAATTAAAGTTTTATATTACAGCCTAATTATAATTAACATTATGTACATACAAAAAAATGTTTGTTTTATGACATACATGTACATTGGCTAAAATCTGTAAAAAACGGTCCAGCCATTATGTGTATATTTATGGGTCCCATTTGGAAAAATGGGACACATATTGTTTTTGTCCGTTTTTTTTTTTTCTTTTTTTTTTCTTTTTTTTCTTTTTTTTTTTCGTCAAACGCTTGACAGGCATGGCATGGCGCCCCGACATCTACCAGAAGGAATAATGGGATTGCAATAAAACTTTGTCATTTGTTAGACAACATGGTCTTGATATGCAGAAACCAAAATTTTAGGTGATAAATTGAGGGGAATTCCCCTGGGAGGTTAAAAACCAAAACGGTAGTTTTTATGAAAAGTTGCGCTTTTTTGTGGCATAGCGCTTGAACGGCTGCTCTAATTTAAATCAAATTTGGTGGAATGTTAGTGCAATAGTCACTGATTTAACACTTAAAGGAAATAAAAAAATTACCTAGGGAAATACCCTAAAAATTAAACTTTTGCTGTTAAATGATAATTGTGACAGGCATGCTATGGCGCCCCGACATCTACCAGAAGGGATAATGGAATCGCAATGAAACTCAGTGATTTGTTGGACAACATGGCCTAGACATGCAGAAATCAAAATTTTGGGTGATAAATCTAGGGGAATTCCCCTTGGGACGTTAAAACCAAACGGTATTTTTTTCTAAAAAAAATAGCCTTTTTTTGGGCATAGCGCTTGAACGACCGATACAATTTGTATCAGATTTGGTGGAATGTAAGTGCATTAGTCACTGATTTAACACTTAAAAGAAATAAAAAAATTACCCAGGGAAATACCCTAAAGATCGGATTTTGTTCTTTAATTATGATTGTGACAAGCATGCCATGTTGCCCCGAAATCTAGCAAAAGGAGTAATGAAATCGCAATAAAAATTTGACATTTGTAACAGAACATGGTCTAGATAAGCAGAAACCAAAATTTTGGGTAATGAATCTAGGGAAATTCCCCTGAGACGTTAAAAACCAAAACATTTTTTTTCTAAAAAATTAGATTTTTTGGGCATAGCGCTTGAACGGCTGCTCTAATTTTGATCAGATTTGGTTAAATGTTAGACCATTAGACACTTTCTCTCCAACAAGGAGTCGACAAATCACATTAAAACTTTAAGAATTGTTACATAACATGGCCAACATAATATGTAAAAACAGAAACTCATCTACTAAACCCAGGGGAATTTCCTTTATTTCATTACAGCGCTTAAAAAGGTTTAATTTAAAACATTTAAGGTAAAATGTGTGTAAATTAAGATGTTTATTCTTTGTTTAACTACACATTGAAAAGAAGTTTGGTTGGACAACTATGGGACCCATGCGTTTATGCTTGCAGAAACAAACTACATACTCAGTGTATAAAATACAAATTGTGGTCAGGGACCCTGTAGCATGAATATATGGCATACAAAATGTGTTTTACAAATGGTGGTTCTGGTAGATGTCGGGGCGACATGCCATGCCTGGTATTTTCCAATTTTTCAATTGGGACCAATAATTAGAGCAGCCGATTAAACGCTATTTTCCGAGAAGTTTTTTTTAGAAAAATAACCGTTTTGGATTTTAACGTCTAATTCCCCTAGATTTATTATATTTGGAAAAATGGGATCACATATTGTTTTTGTCCGTTTTTTCTTTTCTTTTTTTTTCTTTTTTTTCGTCAAACACTTGACAGGCATGGCATGGCGCCCCGA
>CH002962.1:268246-291132 GCA_000149265.1 Ciona savignyi
TGTGTGCAGATTTGTGATGGGCTCGTCACTAAGATGTATTGTGTATGTGTCGGCCGTGTTAACCATTCAACCATTTTGTATTTATTGTATTTTTTTACCGTGTTAAGTTCCGAACGCATGATAGGCTTGTCACCAGAACCGTTTTTTGTATAAGAGTCGGTATGTTATGTATTGGACCTGCTGTGATCATTTGTAAGGAGCCATCGACTAAGCCACAACAAAACAGCATCGCGTAGACGACAAAAACAGTAGAATCTTCGTCGGGAACCCACAAAATGTAGAACAAATACAGCGCAAAGTTAAGCGAAAGAGCGATCGCCGCGGGGATCCTCCTGGATATGTCGAATGTGCAAATGCAATTATATTTCATGGATACGTTTACAACCAATAGATTGACCCACCTTCCCCAAGACCCGAGAATTTTTCCGCAACTGAGCGAGGCGATAAGAGAGCTTACTCCATATATAGCCATGCATAGTCCAACCTAAATTAAACAAATTTACAACGTTGCGACCGCCATGTTGTCTTATGATGAACTTACCTCGGTGAGACCGAACACGCAAGCCACGTATGCTCGGGTGACTTCGGAGACAACAAATGAGATGTGGAAACCAAATTGGAATTGCATCGGTGCCATCAGCAATTGCTTGGTGTTTACCAAATGCAGTACGTTTGCTTTAATTTCGGATTTAAGGAAATTTAAACTCCCGTTTGCAGACGCGCTCTCACAATCTTGCGTGGAGTTTTCCGGGTCCGGCACTTGCTGTGAATATCATAATAAAATTTTGTTATAGAGCATGTACGACTAGTCATGGAGAAATTGTCAAAAATTCCTTAACGCAAAGTAAAACATTATGTATGAGAGCACTTCGTGTAAGACTTATCAAACAACACACTTACTGCAAATTGCAACATTATCAACACATTATGTATAACAAATTACAGATAATAAAATTTATAAGACACAAGATGTAATGCAACAATAGCTCGATATTCTACCTCCTTTCCAACAGACTTGATGGTATTTCCGTTCATATCGAGTTCTTCAACTTCCAGTTCGGAGTTATCTTCGCCATTCATATCTTCTATCGAAAAGTCGATTTCATCTGTGAATAATAGCTTTAAGGATCGCAAATCTATACTTTTTTGCCGGTCCCGAAATCTGTATAGAGATTTCAAACCTTTATCTGGTGAAGGAACGAACACGTAGCCGATTGCCCCCACAAGGCTCATAATGACAAATACGCTCATCATGATATAAATGGTCGACTCTTCGGGCCCGTGATACTTCTCTGGCTCTTCCAGGCTTTCTACCTGACAATCGTTAGCCCCACATATTTCACTTACGTGAGATCTGTAGGTGTTTGACGAAATATTAATAATACGAAAGATTGCTAGAGTTTTATACAAAACAGGGCAACGAACAAGAAGTGTTGGTTTGGCATGGTATAAGAATTAGTTAGATCCCAAGGCATCAGCCAAAGTTTTTTTTTATCCACAACCAGCCACAGGTCATCAGTTAGTGTTCTTAGGTAAGGCATTTGGCGGACGTCACTTGAAAGTAGTGGATTAGTGGGTAAAACTTAAAAAATGCTTCGTCTCGATAATACACAACACACTGCATTTCTCCGATAACGGCGGGCACAAGATAATCTGATAATTTCCTAAGAAGTGATAATCCTTAGGTATTCCAAGTCACGGGTATAAATATGAATATTACATTATATCCTATAGTTGATCCAAGGTATAAATATGCAAATCATATCAGAAAATCATGCAATACATATCATACCGAGTACTGGAGTCGTTCGTAACATTCAATGACATATGTGTGTTGCTGGATACTTTGAAGATGACGTACGGGATAAGATTTCCGAAAACCTGAAAAAACACTTGCTTTAGTGTATAAGTTGCAGGATATATGTATTTTTATTAGTTTGGTTCATTTATATTTTTAATGGCCATGTTTTAAAACCGTAATGAGCTTGCCAGTATTTAAATGACGTGCGGTATATGAATTGATCGCACTAACCATTCGGTAACACAACCGCTCCATTGAATTTGGTTTATTTTTTACCGATTTCTGTTTCGACCTGTGATGGCATCGATGCTAAAACCGTATACTTTTGCATATAATTTGGTATATGTATCGGTCGCGTTAACCATTCGGCCACACCACTGCCCCATTGAATTTATATTATTTACACGAAATATTCATGCACGTATTAACAGCGCCGCGACGAAGATTATACCTGACAACTTTGATACGCGCAGAAGAAATATCCTGACACAAAGCTGATAGAACTAAAGAGCGATTGGGTTCCAGTTTTCTCGTATTTTTTGGCAAAGTAGAGGTTGTACTTTCCCGAGCATACCCAAAAGCAGCTTTTCGCCACTCCGTTAAGAAAGCTCGCCGGTACAATGGTGTAGTAAGCTGTGTGGGACATTTAGCAAATCAACATGATTTTTGTTTACTAAATCCTGACTCGGTTATCAGACTGCGTAAATCAGGTACCTGGATAGAAATTTGCTGCGGCGTACACAACAAAACTCAACTGAGTTCCGATCAAGCACAATTTGACATCGAAATAGCATAACAACAGGGGAGCGATCGAGAGTGTGCTCAAGGATACGGTGGCAAACATCACAGTAGATCCAAGCGCGCCTACATGGATATTATTGACTGCACGAACTGTAATTTTAGGGCTATAATTACCAAGTCCGCCGTCTATATTTATGCTGCTTTGTAGGTTGATGAGAGCCAGGTTCGCGGAAAACACGAGAATCATTCCAACTAAGTAGATTGCAAAGTGTTTGTTTGTCTCTCGTCGAAGACCACCAACGTTTGTGCTTTCCATGCTGATACCTAGAATTGATAAGTAATAATTCATGCTTAATACTTTTATATCGATATTAAAACTTACAAGAAATGCAGTATCTGAAAAATTCACCTTAAATACAACGTAAAATATTAAACAATATCCGTGTTTCCCTTTATATAAGAAGGATAAAGTCAGTAACGAGAAGAACAGATTTAATAATGCATATAAAGTGTGGGGCGGATCAAACCAGATTGTTCCGGATTAGCTTCGTTTTGTCAGTGGTTGGGTTGGGGGCGTGTACGGCGCCTGAAACACAAGATGTCGCATATGCACTTGTTTACTTTCATCTTTGTTGAACTTTGCTAAATGTTGTACGGCCGTGTGGCCGAATGGTTAACGTGACCGATACATATACCGACTCTTATACAAAAACTGTCCTGGTGACGAGCCCATCATGGGTCGAAACTTGGCACAGTAAAAAATTGCTATATGTTGTACGGTCGTGTGGCCGAATGGTTAGCGCGACCGATACATATACAGATTCATAATATAAAAACAGCACAAGTGACGTACCCATCTTGGGTTCCAAACGTGTGTCAGTAAAAAATTGCTGAATGCGAACGGTCGTACGGTCGAATGGTTATAATTCGACCGACACACATACTGAGATATATATACAAAAATATCGCTTTGGAACAAGCTCACAATGGCCATGCAACTTGGCCCGGTAAAAAAACTTTAGTAGAACAGTACGAGTGGCCGAATGGTTAACGCAATCGATACATATACCAATTCTAAGGGACCAGCCCTTCGAAACCAATCAATAAAGCCTTTCGAAACCAATCAAAAATTCTAAATACAAAAACATTTGAATGTTTAAAATCATCTTTACATTTAGGGAAGCCAAATGGGTGTGCCATCGAGTTTAGTTCATTTTGTTTTCACGATGAAAACACGAAGCAGGACCTTTGATAAAAATTTAGAAAATGGGGAAAAAACGGAAAAAACGACAGTCGTTAGAACACGTCTAAACCCAATCAACTATCAAGTTTTGGTATAATTAGCCGTGTCCGCTGTCCCACGAGTTGGGCCGAATAATCTTAAAACACCGCGTTAAGCTTGTTATATGTTACCAAATTTAACCGACTTTGATTTTCAAATATACCTGCAGTTAAGTCTTTTATTTCGACCATAAACGGCGTACTTCGGTGGATAGGACGCACCCGCTAACAGGTTCCGGTTTAACCAGATCCAGCCGGTTTAAAACTGCTGCACACACCATACTGCAAACCGGCCGAATAGGTCAGTACTAAAAGAAACGACGTTAACTTATACTATCAACCCCTAACGCGCTGGGATAATCAAAGCTAAAGCGGATTTTATTACAAGTCATCAACATTGGTTAGAAGTTGATCATGATAAACATAAAAACTTGACTATTTAAGAAGATGACTATAAAGTTTTGTTTGGTAAATGAACCCATCGCTAGTTTTCACAAACAAAATTGGGGCTGCATGTGTGTGTTATGTATTAAAGTGTGTATATATATATATATATTAAAGTGTATATATATATATACACACATAGGTGGGACAACGCTAGAGAGTTATCACACAGGCAATCGTTAGATTATCTTGCGAATACGTATAAGGAAGGGTTGACACACAGGTAATCGAATCGACCGATTACCTCGACCCACCCTCGGTTTCCTGAGCTTTTAGCGTGTAGTGTACTGATATATACGATTGAGATGTTCCTTTTGATTTACCGGAACATGTTGGCTAGGGCGTTGTATACTCCACCAATGATTACCTCGAAAGTTGAACATCATTGCATTTAACAACCTAATAAAGGTTTATATTATCCATAAAACACCGATGTAATAAGGTATTATATATATATAAAGAAGCACCGTAAAAGGTTCCAGTTTAAACAGGTTCAAACGTGATTTTAATAACAAAGTCAAATAAACCAGAAGTTCATTTTTTTATTTTACCCATAAAGCTAACCTGGATACCTATATATAGTTATGTCGCAATCGAATTAAAGTTTCCGGTTTAGATCTGGTCGGTCGTGATACCGTTACCTAAAAATAAAACACATGAATTAAACATTTATGTTAAAGATATGTAGTATTGTATTTAACCATTTATATTACTTTTAAACTTGTACTTTATAGTTAAGAAATCACACTTAAAAGTTTGATTAAACGCAGGTTTGTTTAGTCGGTTAAAACATCAGCTAAATCTAGTGGATGATTGGATTGAACAAAATCAGTACAAACTTCCTAAATTTTACAACACAATGCAATAACTTCGATATCCCGGGGGGCCAGAACAAGGAACCCCAGCGTTTGTCAGTTCGTGTCTTTTCTCATATGCATGAACACCTGATCTTCGTAATGTCATTGGTTGAGATATGGGCGTCAACAGTGGGTGGATCGCTTTGCTTAACCTCCTCTCAACTTAACTTCGGTGTACTTCAATGAATCCAAAATTATTTGAACGGTAAACCCGTTAATATCATACTCAAATAAATCAGCAGTAAATATTTTTATTTTAACAATAAAAGCACGCACGTCGGAAAATCTCTGCAGAAAACGTCACACCGTATTATTCCAGATTCTGGTTCAACTTTGGAACTATAGGTTTGTAGCCCCATTAGTGGCAACTGTCAAATTGTTCTCAATTATTATAAAGCTCGTTGTTTAGTAATTAAAGAATAAAATAGTTGATGGAACAATTCAACTTAAGTCGTTAATATCTGATTGCAAGCAACCAGTTGTCCTTCGTTTTGCTTACTTTAAATAGTTTGTAACATCTCGACTGGGTGTCTTCCAACACCTTGTCTATGTTAATTAGTTTCAATATCCTTAAACAGGTGCCTGTTATTCGTGAAAATCAAGTGTCGAGGTAAATCCCCAGGATTCTATTTAGCGTTACGCCATTGATTTTGAACATCCAAGTCAAATAAAAAACGCAATAATTTTTTAATTTAACATTAAACACATGGATTTAATATAGAATTGTATAGATAACCAAGCAATAATAGTTAAAACGTTTACACCATATCCAAATGTCCCAAACGTGATTTTACCAACATAGTCATATAATCAGATAGTAATAGCAAACTTGCATACACAGGTTTACCAATATAGGAAACGTGCGTAGCTTTCCTGGTAAGTCGCAATCCCCATAAAAGTCCGGTTCAACCAGAACCAACCGGTTTCAAACCTGTATCGATAAAGCGAGAAAAATGGTCAGATAGATCCTAAACATTTCGGAAGCTTGTTATGAAAAAAATGTAATATACGTGTGGATAAAGAAAAATAACTTTTCGTATTTTGTTATTACAGCTTTTATAAAATTGCACCAATAATCTTATATGAAAATAGACATCGTATCGTATACCTTATCATGATAACTGCAGTTGAAGCTTCCATTAAACGTAGTATATAAGAAAAAGAACGTAACATACCAAAAAGGGTTTATATACAGCAGCTATAACCCTCAATTACGAAGATATATGTGTTATTCTCGTAAATGTAAAAACACGGGCAATCTCCAAAAAACGTCGGGTTACCAGAGATATGTAAATGTTTATAAAATCTTTTTTTTTGTTTTAAAACAAACTATCCATCTATACTGTATCAGGTGATGTCCACTGATTGACTTTCCCAATGACCACACCATGTAATCAGTGGGTTGTATTGATCCAACAACCTTTTAGCTGCTTGCAGACCTTTTTAAATTGAAGGGAAAAAAGGAGATCAAATTTTAAATAAAAAATATCGAGTATATGATAATATTGGCAGTTTTCAGGATAAGCTGTGAATCGATAATGTATTGTTAATAAAAAATGTAATTTATTTTTAGTAAATCTGTATCTAACAAATATATTACTAGCGTCGTCTCGCGGAAATGTAAAATGTTGACAAAAGGAAGTGTTACCGACTAGTTGACAACGAACCAGCGAAACCTCCACCATTCATTAGACTTTGGTCCTTTAAGATTTCTTATCTACATGAACTTTATATTTTAAGTTTCTCTTTGTATCGAGAAGGTCATAGCCGAAGTTACCTTTGCGGGTTGTTTTTGTTTGGATTTCAAGCTATATTGGTGAATGAAAAAAATAAAGCTATGTTGAAAATTTATCCATCATTCCATTGCTACGTATGCGTTCGTTCAACCATACTTTTAAAACCTCAGCAAATACACATCGATGTATATTTTGAAATTGCAAAGCAAACATTTATTCCAAAGAACGCTTTAACCTTAATGAAGGTGACATACGTGACAGATGACACGACAATTACCACCAGGAAAGAAAACCACGGACAACAAGCACCCGGACACCAAGTACCCGGTTAATTTATATGGATGGTGGTTGTCCGAGAGGTAGTTTCCCTTGTACCTACTTGATGTGTAGGGGAATAGGTGTTCTCAAAGCCAACAATCGGCAAATAGTTTAAACGAGACATGAATTTCTCCTAAGAGAAAGTGTTGCAAATTCACAATGGCGGGGAGTTGTTTTGAACAAATCGTAACAAACTGGTCGGATTTGGTTGGATTATAATGGGCCTATAATCTTTGGATGGATTAAAATTTTTCTAGGAAATAAATAATCATAAAAATTTTAAATTTACTCGTTGAGGAAATAAAATTGTATTAGACAATGGAGCAACTAAGTTGGACGAACAATGAAGCTATATATATTTTCTGTGAAACTGCGACCATAACGTGATGAAGTCAACAAAATGATGACTATTTCCTTTCTACTCTGCAGTTTATTGCCCGAATAATGACACGGCCGTCAGTTATACATTTGCAGCACATATAAGATAAGCTGAAACCTTACTATTAATTCATACGAACTTAAACTACGAAGGGTGATAATCCTTTTACCTACACAGATTTTCGTTTTAAACGGGTGCAGTTTAAAAGGTTGTCGATTTGCAGAGATAATTATTCTATTTGCGCGACGGAAGACCAACTGGTTCCATTTATTGTGTTGCAAGCTGTATACTCATACCTACATCTACGGAGGCGCCCAGAAACAAACTTTTAATATAACACACACTTTCAACGAAAATTACATTTACTTGCTCTACACGTATTGCATTGCAATTACAGGTAATGGGAAAAATCGAAAACTGGATTACAAGAACCTTGAAATAATACTAATAATAAAAAAATAAATAACTTCATTAACGATATCGTTTACAACGTTTTCCTCAAGTTACAAAAGCCTGTACTGCTACATATAGCTCACGATAAATATGCCACAATCTTTTCCGTGATAGCAGTTCTGCACAGAGGACAGTTTGAACCTGACCGCTACAAGTATTGCATAAGACCAGGTGGTAACATGGTCGTAGCACAATGCTGGAGACCTCCATCGCACACACTCTACACCTCCGTTCTTTAATCAATCTGTTTAATTCGTCAGAATTAGTTTCGCATTCTTTCTGCTGAATAATTTCCAAACAGTGTTCAGAAACTCCTACTTGATTTTGGTCGCCGTATTCCAAGATAAGATCTAGGAGTTCCTCGAATCCGGTACATAATCTATCGTTGGTCTCAACGCATCTGAACAAAAAAATGTTTTTTAAACTAAAAAACACTGTTTTTGAATACAACACATACAATACACTGTCCAATTTCATATTTTTCAGTCGTTATTTCATTTAAAATAGTTGTATTATGTCTTATTTAAAACCAAGTACCAGGTCATTGTAGTTACTAAACCGTTCCTAAAGTTACTAAACCGTTAGTCTCTGTATAATATAATATCATACTTCGTTATCGCCGTTCGGATTTGCCCATCTCCAAAGCCCAATTCTTTTGCCTGTACCACCAATGTTGAAGATTCCATTTCAGTATCGACTCTTCTGTTTCGCCGTCTCATTTCTTCCCTGCCATCAATTATTTGCGGAGGTTCGAATGTTGCTGTGCTGTAAGGTGAAGCATTTTATTGCATTTTTCTCTTCAATTTGTTCAAATATTTTCGTGTGCAGTCTGGTTAGCTTGTATCGGGTAACACGTCGGTATGTCAATTAAAACGTGGTGGGAACAAACTTAATATTTTCGCTTATTACTTGGCTCTGTCTTTAGGCAAGGCCATTTAAAACATAAGCTAAGAACGGTTGTGTAAAATACCTTAGGCCTGATACGACGTTGCCACTGGTATTGTGTATAGCTGTTGGAACTACTGGGCGTTGTAGATTGGGAAATCTTTCGCAAATCCTGTGTACATAATCTGGACCTTTTTGTTGAAGAACGAATTCACATCTGATGAAATAAAAAAAATATATTGACGTCATTAAACAAAGCAAAATAAGTGACGTCATTGAACAATGTAAATAAAGTAACGTTAAGCAAATATTGTATCGAGGTGTTGTAATATAAACTTACGTTGGAAACCATTTGGCGTGCTCATACCACGGGTTGTCCTGTGGTAGCCAATTCTGAAGTCCGCCGTTGCAATACCAGCATTTCACCCGATCTCTGTCACCTGGATTTGATAATATTTGCTTTTTATTTATATTCTGCTCTTTTTGCTGTTAAATTCACACGGCTGTTTTAAATCGGGTGGGTATATCCGGGCATTGCACATCTCTACAGAGTTTAGCCAACATTTGTCTCAGGTAATATTGGGCTTAGTTCAAATGAAAAGTAAAGCATTTTCGTACCTATGTAAAATAGACCAGCATCTGCCATATCTCGAGGGGAAGCTATAGTGTTGTTTGACGACCAACGCGCCATTTGACTTGTAAAGGTTTCCAATCTTGCTTCTGCTCTTGCCATGTGTGGACTGATCGCTTGTCGACAGGGAAATAATTGCAAGAAGTCGCTCGACTGCTGATTGCTTATTACGCCACTAGACGCATTATTTGAAGGTGTTGTTTGTTCTCCGCTTGGTGATGTCTGACGATGCGTTGTTTGTCGGGGGAATACATAGGAAGCTGTTTGTAATAGTGGCATGGTCGGTTGCAATTGCTGTGTAGACACTCTCACAGAGACGTGGCTCGACCGAGATCGTACTGCTGAGTTATTGGCGCATTCCACTGCATAAAATTGCTATTAGAGCATGTTAAGTTAAACAGTTAGTAGAACATAGGCAGATAACCAGTTTAATACTTACACATTGGTTGATTGGAAGGGTCTCCGCCTCCTGGTATGAGACAGCCATTATTATGCCATCCAGCAGTCATGAGGTCTTCGTCCCCAGTTAATGCTTCAATGTATTGCCCACAACTACCGGAATTGGGTTTGAAGTTATATAACACACACAGCAACAACATAGCACTTTTAATATGCTTCAAAAGAGCGACATTTTCCACAAATAAAATTTCGTCCGGCCCGTTGGTCTAACGGTTAAGTGCGTCGCCTTTCAATCGAAAGGTTGCAGGTGCGAAACTGATCGCTAGCTGGTCGGTTGTGTCCTTGGGCAAGGCACTTTACGGACATTGCCTAAACCCAGCGGATTAATGGGTTCTACCAAATTGAAGGAACGTGTCTATCATATACAACACATTGCAATAGCTCCGGTAACCCGACGATGGGCGCGAGGTGATCTGACGATTGCCCGTGTAATAACCCCCTTGGTTTTCCCATTCACGGGGATAAAGATGAATATCCTATCCTATTTTAATAAACATTGTGACAAAATACCTGAAGCATTTAATCCTATCTTTAAAACCGGTGTAGAAAAATCCGATTTTGGCAAGATGTCTCGTTTTGCGTAGTTCCATAGAAGCATGCCGAAATGTTGAGAGTCGGTACATTTCACTAGAAGTATCGCCTGTACAGATTACAGAACAAGTTATTTAAATGTCCGGTCCGTTTGTCTAAGTCCGGCCCGTTTGTCTAACGGTTAAGTGCGTCGCCTTTCAATCGAAAGGTTGAAGATGCGAAACTGGTCGCTAGCTAGTCGGTTGTGTCCTTGGGCAAGGCACTTTACGGACATTGCCTAAACCCAGCGGATTAATGGGTTCTACCAAATTGAAGTAACGCGTCTATCATATACAACACACTGCAATAGCTCCGGTAACCCGACGATGGGCGCGAGGTGATCTGACGATTGCCCGTGTGTTAACCCCCTTGGTTTTCCCATCCACGGGGATAAAGATGAATATCCTATCCTATCCTAATGTAAACAAGGTCTTTTTAAATTAATTTCTTATCTCAGAAAGGCTGAATACTTTTGTCTACCAGATACTTCTAAATTAATAATATAAACTATGGCTCTGTGCTAGTTTAATTTGTTGTAAGTCAAATAAAAGTGGCGCTCTGCTTACCTGGAGGTATGTAACGGCACGCTTGGCCGGGTGGGTCAGTTAAGACCGTGACCCTAATGGCATCCGACTCCACATTGCCGGAAAAAGTGACAGAACAATTTACCGTTTTCTTTACGTACATCAAGCTGTTTAATAGTTAAACTTTAGCGACAGGGAAAGTCTGTAAAAGATTTAAATGTAGCATCGGTGCCATTATAGTTTTCTAATCTGTGCATAGTAACTAATGCTTTCAGACTAATAAGAAATAACTTGTAGTATATTCGCAAACTTAATATACTATTATTTAAGTACATATTTATAAATTAATATGCTGCTGTACCTATAGCTCAAAAACGTTTATTGAAATACCTAACCATAGCACGTTATAAAGTAACAGTCAAACACCAAATGGCATATCACCTGGGGAATCCCCGAAATTTTCTTTCGGGACAGCGTACTCGGTGAGACATTTTTCTTAATGAGAAAATCTATTTACAGCTGCTTGGCGAAAAACAACTATGTGGAAATGCCGCGGTTAAAAATAATTTTTACATGTATTGATGTAAACAAGGAAAAACGCCATCATCCTAGATAGCACCGGAAATTAGTTTAAGGACTTGACGTCTTGTTATGTACAAAAATAAGTGTACTATCAATGGATTATGGATAAGCAACATTTCGTCTCACAGACCAAATTTACTCAAACATTTCCAGCACAAGTATGCACATTTCTAGCACAACATTCAGCTATTTTATTTATTTATTTATACTCAACAGGCTAATGTTGTGAACAACAAAATAATTTCATCATATGTACATGATTTACTACACAAGTTTTCAAACTTTGTTGCAGATTTTCTGATAATAAGAATTTACCCTTATCCGCTGGTATTATTAACATGTTACAAAATCACATGCAAAAATACCCTATAAAAATTTACAAATGGAAGTTTAAAATAATACTTTCTATAAATCATAAAAAAACTAAATACTTACTCATTGTGTTTATGGTCAGGTCAAAATTCCACATTTTATTCTGTTTGCATTTAAACTCTGCATACAATAACAAGGGAGGAAGGTAAATGCCCATGGATATAGTGCTAGAAATTGATGTTTCTATAATAGCTTTTAGGATCAGCATCATCAAACTATTGAATTTTAGTTAGAACTGTTAGGGTTGATTTTAAACTGCTGTTTCTTGTTGGCATGAGTATTGTACATTTCAACTCACATTTATATTGGGTATACACAATAAGCTTAGGTACATCATTAAATATAGTATCACTCTCTTTCTATGGAAAGAATCACATGTTGTGTAGCCAGCAAAAACAAAAAATAATACTTTTGTAAAACAGTCATGTAGTTATGTTTGTGTAAATGTATTTTTCCAGAAATGTGTTAGAAATAGATGTGTGTGTGCCATGCGTAAAAACGCACAACCAAATAAGTTAACTAACCTATCTATCATAACCATCTGCATTATTCTTGTGGGAATTCGAACAAGAATTGTTTTGTTGCATGTTTTTACTGTTAATATTGATGATACTTATAATACTTATATTTGCGTTTTACTTGTTTTTAATAGCTCAGTTAAAAAATCGCTTCATGTGTGTCCTGTCAAACACTTGGCTTTCCTAGTGTACAAACATGTGTTTCAGCATATGATTCCCAAGCTATGCTCCATATACAGTGTTTTAGCCTGTCCTGTACGTCGATAATATAAATATTTATAGGATTGATTTAAACTAAGAGAAAACTGTGTATACCTAGTGTATGTAGCCTACACCTACTATATAACTTTGTACACATATATTTAGTAAATTTTTTGTCCTATTACCCAGTGCTTGGTTCCGCCAGTATTAAGCATTTAACAAGGGTGGTTTATCTAATACGTTAGGTCTGTTTTCAGAGGTTAGGCGATCGCTTGCAGTAAAATTATGATTAAAAAATGAGCAAAACAGTTCTTGCATTACTTCAGTGGTTCTTAAACTGGGGAGCGTGAAAGCTTCTCAAGGGGGTCGCGAGCATGACAGTGACATATTGATGAAAGTGGATTTTCGGCACTTGTGAGTATAAAGACAAAATGTCGTAACAAACTGGAATGCGAAGCAGATCTTCGATGTGTGTTATCTTCAACAAAGCCTTGAATTAAATGACTAGTTTCCCAAAAGCAGTTGCATCCTTCACACTAAGCAGGGTAATGGCAAATAAATTATTGTTCTAATTTTCGTAAATTTGATTTTTGAGTAGGTGAGGCGTGAGCATGAAACACAAATCTCAAGGGGGCGCGACTGAAAAAGTTTAAGAACCACTGCATTCCTTGGATGGCAGAGAAAAAGCGAAAAGGGTACGTTGAAGGCTAAATACTTTAAAACCAGATAAATACTTTGAACCTTTTATTTGTCAAGACCTGTACCAAATACTGGGATATTTATTTTACTAAGAAAAAAAAGAGGACACTACCTCCAATGTCACAAGTTGTTTTTTTAATTGTGTCCTATATAATTAGCGTCCGTGTCAGCAGTATTATTGTTGATTAGGCCTACATCTTATGACATGTGTTTTACAGTATGATGAAATTTTTTTACATTAAAAAGATTTTCAAAAACGTGTTAACGATGTCCTTTTTCTATTCAAACAGGTTTGGAGAAAGTTTTATACCATTTTAAATGATACTGTCTAATAATCAGAGCCACCAATGGCCACATTTTCCAGATATACTTCATTTCGGACTGCCTACTGAGGTTGTTCACAAATGTTGCTTGTGTTGGCTATTCTCAATATCTTTAAGGAAATGACTTGTTTTTTTTATCTTTTCAGATCCTCCTGCTGGAGATAGATGGAATAAAAATAGTACAAACTGGAGTAATACTTCATTATCTTGGCCACAAAGGCAATCTGATGGGTGACAATCCAATAGGAAGAAGCGATGTTAGTCAACATTTTATTGAATAAATTAAAAACCCTCACAGCAGCTTAGTTGAGGTTGGGTCCGCACACACGTTGCCCTCTGGTGAGTTAATGCTTGTTTATTTATACTGTATACACTTCGGTATTAGGTAACCACATCATTATTGCAAAAAGATACAATACCATATGACTGGTAGTAGCCAAACAGTTGTACAGCCCAAAAAACAAAGCACTTTTACCAAAGTTTTATTATGGTAGAATCACTTGGCTTCTACCATTTATACAATATAATGTTATATTATTTAGTAAGAATATAATTACCGGTCTTTCTAAATTAATTTTCACAGAAAAAATATGGGTGACTCACACATGTCAAAATCTGCTTGAAAACAACAATAGAGCATTTTGTTACACATAATTTAATTTAGGCCCCTCCAAATTGCCATGGAATTAAATGGGAAGTAAACACAATGTACTTACTCTCTTTTAGATACTGGAACCAATCAATTTTTCTTGTCAAAAACAGACACACGATGGTCGATATTATTCTTATTAATATACTGGTCAATTATATGGACATTAAACAGGATAGTTTGGCGAATATTGCCAGCGACGTAGTAAGTCATATGTCTTTATCATGTTCATTTAAAATTGCTAATAAGCTTCTAAAGTATTGATATGTTAAATATTAGGTGAGAAAATCTTAAAATCTTCCACATAATCAGTGCAAATCTGCAGGCTTTTATAAGACAGCAGGGGGTCTTTTGCCGGCCCTAACAGAGCTGTATTTTAAGGCTTATCACTTTAACCTTATTACTTGTTTTTGGTTTTTAAATATTTTTTCTGATTGCACACCACCCTGTCCCCTAACCTGTTTTTATCTATTCTATCTATTGCAGGGGTGCTCATTAAGTCGATCGCGATCTACCGGTTGATCGCGAAGGTGGTACTGGTCGATCGCGGCGTGACATTAAAAAATTATCATTTTAGCTTCAATGCCGTCACTTGATTGATATACAGGGCAGCCATTCAGATGACAACTGAATGTTGCCGTTCGGGTGACCAATCAAATCAAACAACGGCTCTAAGTACAGCAAAACTTGCCGAAAGCGCCGCTCTTTGGCCTTTGCATTTTTGTAGTGGGTAGATCATTTTTACTCGGTCAATTTAAAAGTAGCTCGCGTGCTGAAAAAGTGTGAGCACCCCTGAGCTATTGTATCTATTTTTCCATTTCTTTACTGTCTTGTAGCATTTTTACAACCATACAGCCAAGACATTATTATTCCAGTTAACCGGTCATTGAAATTTACTCTACAAGGAGAAGGGTGTTCGTTTTCTCTTGGCTTCTTTGGTTTCTTTCTCCTCCAATTTACTGTTCGAGAGTTTATGGTGTGATCTTCAGATGAATATGGCAGTCAATATTAAACTAATATTTCACAACCAATTTGCTTTAATATAATCGGATCCTTGCTGCAATATTTAGTATTTTTATTTGCTAGCCATCCATTTTTGGCTCTCTAATTATTTATTTATTTTTCTAATTTATTATTTATTTATTTTACCATTTTAATTGTTTTGTTCTTTTTTTGTTATTTATGGTGCACTACTGTAGTGCTCCTTTTCACACTTCTAAATAAGTAATAAATCAAATGCATTAGTGTTATGCAATTTGTGTGTTATAATGACAATATTTAATGTAAATATGCCCCAGTAAGTGTGCTTGAAACTAATAGTGTCATCTGACATTAGTGGAATTTCATTTTTTTTTCCACTCTGGTCCACGCTTTCGGGCCACACCTTCTCCTAAAGCCGGCTCAGTACTGGTTGAGCTTTACCCACACTCTTCTTCATGGCTTTATATCGTTTGGTTTTAATTAAATTTTGTTTTTCCAATATTGTTTTTTTCGCCTAGTTTTGGCGGCCGCTATATTTATTATATTATATCCTTTTTTTAATGACGTGTTTTAACTACTGTTCGTTTGCCGTTATTTCCTGTTCCCGTGTCGCTTTTTTTTCGCTTGTCATTTTTAAATACTGGGGCAGAAAATGAATAAACTAAACTAAAAGTAAAACAGCAGAATTGGCCGTTTTTTTATATCCATGAACAAATTACTAAACAATTAGAAATTGCACTTTTAAGGCCTGTACATCAACGGTTGGTGTAATTGCTCCACTGCTGGGCTGACGTTTCTTTAGGCTATGAAACCTATTATTTATGGTGGTGTTCAAACGGTCTCTGTAAAAATACATTATACATTGTATCCACACGGTTAGTTTAAAATTAGATGAGAAGCTTGTTTTGAATGTTCAGGCGAATAGCTTTGGTAGTTTAGTGCATTGGAAAGCCGAAAAGGTGTAGAACAAAAATATTTTAATCATTTTAAATTAATTATTAGCTGGTTGAATGCAATATCTACCTCGTGTCAGATTTTGGAGTATTTGATGTGACTGGTGATATTCTGCAGTTAATTTGACTTGGCCCATGTGTTTTAATATTAATTTTCCTTATGTATAGTGTAGCGACCTCATGTGTTTACATAAGATTTATGATCGCAGCAGCCGGCATTTGCGCTGACAATGCATCATCACTGAAATATTATTATTAGGTTTACGATTATTACCGAACCTGTCGGATAGGCCTACTTTGCATATATAAGTTTATTTCACTTTTGCTCGAGAAAGTCCCAACGCATTAAGAAACATCTTGTATGTGTCGATACTGAGAGTTTTATCTGGAATCTATATCGTTAAAAGATTAACTCGTAACTGGCATTAAGGTAATCGCCTCAGTTGCTCAGTACAATTGATGTTATAAAACTACTGAGGCTTTGATTGACGAACTACAGAAGACGCAGAAAACCTCAATTAGGATTTGATAGGATATTCATGTTTATTCCCGTGAATGGGAAAACCAAGGGGGTTAACACACGTGCAATCGTCAGATCACCTCGCGCCCATCGTCGGGTTACCGGAGCTATTACAGTGTGTTGTATATGATAGACACGTTCCTTCAGTTTGGTAGAACCCTTTAATCCGCTGGGTTCAGGCAATGTCCGTAAAGTGCCTTGCCCAAGGACACAACCGACTGGCTAGCGACCAGTTTCGCACCTTTATCCTTTCGATTGAAAGGCGACGTACTTAACCGTTAGACCAACGGGCCGGTTAATTAGCGCACCTCTGAGAGTCGAGACAGCGCGTAGATAATTGCAGATCGCATCAGGTGTTGTAACCGGCTTACCTGTGACCTACAAGGAACAATTAACTACAATAAAGTAAAGTTTACACGTTAAAGCAGCACACTGGGTAAAAAAATTTAAAAACTGCAATTTTTGGCAATAACTTAACGTAGAAGTAAAATACAAGTTTAAGTTGGAAGATCGTTTAGTCACTGCTGGAATTGTGTGGTTATGCTACGTCTGGTATAGTTGGCGCCACGAAAAGACCTTACAACA
This sequence comes from Ciona savignyi, assembly GCA_000149265.1. Lineage (NCBI taxonomy): Eukaryota > Metazoa > Chordata > Ascidiacea > Phlebobranchia > Cionidae > Ciona > Ciona savignyi. Next base: position 285,709 of record CH002962.1, read on the forward strand.
TTTATTCATATATTTATATTTGTGGGTGTTTGTACCCCAATAATTTCTCTTTATAACAATGGTGAATATAATAAATCAATATTCATTAGAACCAATGTAGTCACAACCACGATACCTAAGGATAACTCATAACCGGAGGTATGTCAGCCTCTAGTGCAGTGCTTCTCAGATGGTGCGCCGCGGCTCACTGGTGCGCCGCAGGGGTTAGCTAGGTGCGCCACACTTGCATTTCGTAAATTTACGACAAAGTGTGCATAGATCAAAAACTACTAAATGGTTAGTGTCTAGTTCAGTGGTTCTCGATCTTTTTGACCCCGTGGCGCACCCGAGACCAATTAAGAAACGAACGGGCGCACTTTGCAAGGGATTATGGTTGGCCATCGATGTCATAATTCAGTAAAATCAGCGCGCTGCTAATGTTAAGTGCGCGCACCTAATTTAGCAGCGCGCACTCAATTTAGCAGCGCGCTCATAACCTTTCACCCCGCCAAAGGTGTCACAATTCGTCTCTTTACGCCATCATGCGGTAAAATTGTCAACGCGTTCACAAATTGAGTACGCGTTCATAAATTACCAGCGCGCACTTAACTTGCTGACAAAAACATCGACCGTCGTTGGCCATCAGTGTCACAATTCAGTAAAATCAGCGCGCTGTTAATTTAGATGCGCGCACTCAATTTACCAGCGCGCTGGTAACCTTTCAACTTGCCATCAGTGTCATAATTCTCTAGCTCCCTCCATCGCCAAACTGCTTACTGGGCGGGCTAAGTGGTTTCAGAACATAGGCTGAAATTCTAACCAAGTTTGCCACATTGGAATAAATAGCTGGTAGCTTGGTAGAGGGGAAAGTTTGTAGCAGCGCTCTGCGTTTAGACGGTTTTTGAGCCGGGAAAAACAAGGGGTAGCATAGGTGAGGTATTTTATTAGGTATTTACGCAAGGTGCAGCAAGGAAGAGCGCTGTACACAGGGCATAGCTTAAGTAGGTATATAGGTAAAGATATGAGAGAGCAGCTAGTCTAAGGGAAGACTAACCAAAAATTATAAACGTGTGGGATTCCCACAAGTTCCAATGTAATCACGTTTTTCTGTATATTGCAGTGTGTTTTTATTGCATTACGAAGCTTTGCTTAGCATGTAAGTATGACATGCTTACTTTAACATAATTGCATGTACTTTAGCCCAACAAACAAAATGACAAGCTAATCAATGCAGTCAAAGAAATTTTAATTTTGGTTTGTACCAATGGCCAAAAATGTTTTATGTTACGTTCTCTACAGGGTATAAGGCAGTTGCTGGGGCGCGTGGGACCACCAAAATACAACATTACTAGGGAACAGCTAGTTTTTTTAATTGAGTTCGCTGGTTTTTCGGGCACAGAAGTTGCCAATATATTTAATGTTTCACTGTCAACAACTGAAGAAGATTAAGGTAAGTTACAGAGTAAAGGATGTATAAAGTTTCATTCATCGCATTAATCCACTGGGTTCAGGCAACGTTTATTAAGCGTTTTGCCCAAAAACACAACCAACTAGCCAAGAGTTGGTTTTCAATCAACAACTTTTTGCTGATTGGGAGCCCTGCTTTAACCCTAAACCGGTTATAGGCTTTTCATATTTTATCGCCGTGAATCAGAAAACGTGGTAGAGTTATCACACAGGCAATCGTGGACTAAAATTCCTTAGCTCTTCTTACAGTGTGTTATATTTAAAATCGGGTAAATACAAGAATAATGAAACTGCATCTTAAAAAAAATTAAAAGGCAAAAGGCATTATCACAGCATGGTCACTAATAATCATGATAAAAATCCAAATGTGTTTAAGCCAAAACAATTTTGGAAAATACCTCCCCCCCAGTTTTTTAGCAAAGTCGGCGCCTATGTGTAGCACATAATTTGTTTATTAAATTTATCTTCAATCATTTATTCAGAGAATTTGGAATAAAAGTCACAGAGAATTTCAGCAAATTGACAGATTCTCAATTGGATGAAACTGTAAAAAGTACGACTCGCTGCAATCAGCTAATTGGGCCCAATGCTGTGAAGGCACAATTGAAGTCCCAAAATATTAACATACAAAGAAGTCGCGTCCGAGAGTCGATGTTAAGGGTTGATCCTGATGGAGTTGCACTACGCTACATGTGCAAGTCAATTAAAAGGAGGGAATACAATGTAGCGGGACCAAATTCTTAGTGGCATGTGGATGGAAACCATAAATTAATCAGGTAAAGTCTGAACTATATTCACATTGATTTTCAGTTAGTACTTCATCATGAGACAACTGATTTAACATGTCCTCTCGCTTGTGGCCCTTAAACTTGTCTAAGCCTATCATAAAACCTTCTGCCCTGCAATTTGTTGATTGTTTTGTTCAACTTGGGCACCTCTATTCCATATAACTTGGGCAATGCACTTAGTGGACATCGTTTAAACCCAGTGGGTTAATCTGTTGATCCAAACATACAACGCTGTAAAAAGCATGGGTAACCCGGTGGTAGGCATGATAATGAGCTGTGTTTTCTTATTCAAGGTCATAAAATATAATTATCCTGACCATTTTACAATATATAATTTAGTCATATTTGAGCTATTCTTAGTCCATTTTTTACATGTTTAAAATAAAAGGTTAGAGTAAATTTGTGTGAAATATAAATATTATAATATTTTTTTGAACTTTTAGGTGGAGGATAGTAATACATGATGGAATAGTTTTACTTCCGGAGTTGTAAGTTATGGGGTTCCATCCCGTGTTCGTGTTGATCATGGAGGCGAAAACAGTGACATCAATTCATTTATGGAACTCTATCGAGGTTCTGGCAGAGGTAGTTGCATCAGAGGCAAAAGTGTCCATAACCAGCGTATTGAGCGCTTCTGGCTGGACCAATGGAATGGTGTTGTGAATCTCTATCATGACATCTTCAGGTGAAGTGCTAAGAAACCAGTAAGAAACAGACCAGGTTTATTGATCAGTTTCTTATTTTCCTGTATAGAGCCCTAAATTTAGAAATCTTGTTTACAACTCGCCACCTTGTTTCCATCTCGTTTCACATTTTCATCCTTTTTTAACTCGTTTCATCGCTACAATTTGTTACCCGATATAGACCAAAAGTTTTAGTCACCTAATAAAAGTGGGATAGAGAGGTACGAGCATTTTTTAGTCACTGATACCACACAGAGAAAACTTAAGACCAAAGCAAGCCAGACGTGTTTATTACAGTCATAGTTAATGGGTGACGACAATAACTTATTTAAGTCAACTTACCGTAAATGTTTACTTTATCCGTCCTTCACCAGTATTTTGTTTGTCAATAAGGTGCAGATCTTATTTGCATTAAAATCGATTTTTTGAAATTACAGGTTTTTTGAGCACATTCACGTGCTGGACGTGTGCAATGAAATTCATTTATGGATTCTTCATTATATATTTTTATCCCGACTAAATCGTGATCTAGAAAATTTTGTAAATCAATGGAATACCATGGACTCCGCACAGAATCATCCAAGACTCCCCTTCAAATTTTTATTGCAGAGCTCTTACCGAAATGCAATTCATCTCTTACTGCTATACGAGATATATTTGACCTGGAAACTAATGAGTCTTTAGAAAGCAATTAATCTGTTCAAAGTGGATTGGCTGATATCAGCAATGTCACTGTTCCTGAATCCTGTCACACCATGTCCAATATCATTCACAGCATTAGCAGCATTGCAAACTGAATTAGATCCACTCAGTAATGATTTGGATATGTTTGGGATTGGATTGTTTTAATTGGTTTTAAAATTTGTTGAACAACCATAACACTTTAGGCTGAACAGCTCCTTTTGATATTTAATTTCGTGCTTTTTATTGTGTAGTGAAACTATTGCAAGCTATACGCAACAAATAATTTTCAATAAAAAATGAAAATATTGAAACGTCGGTTTGTAGCAGTTGGGTTGATGCTATATCGGCGAGCCACGCTGTGAGCAAGCTTGGCTTTAAAACTCGTATTTAAAACCACAGAAACGCTGCTTCTTACTATTTTCTTTGTTTCAGCAAAGGGTTTATTCATCATCTCAAAACAGCACGTTATGCAGTCATAGTTTCTGTTCTGGTTTGTTAGTTCTGTTTTTTTTACTTTATAGCAGTTATTTAGGGCACACTTACGTGGCGCCAAAAACTTCCTTTAGGGCATTTATAACGGTATCGAGTAATTCCGGTGAGAAAGTGCTGTATGTATTGGTAAACATGTCACAGAAGGACAATAAAAATCGGATTGTACAGTAAAATACACGTCATACGCTAACGTTTGGCGATGTTGTTTTTCCGTCGTAGAACAGTCTCTATGCATATTATAATACACATTAAAATATGAACTATCGGATGCAACAACTCTTTTTAAAAAATAAAACGTTTTACAGTGCAGTAGCACACAAAACTTGAATGGGTGCGTCATTTATATCTTGGCGGGTGGGAAAACCATGGTCCAGTTGCAGACGCTATTGCATTGTGTTGCGTGCGATGAGGATCGGATATTTATGTTTTATTCCCATGGCTGGGAAAACGCATGAGAGTTATTAAATAGGCGACGACGGGTAAAAACAAAACATAAACCACCTTAATCCTCGTATTGGATAGGATATTCGTGTTTATCCCCATGAATGGGAAGACCAAGGAGGTTATTACACGGGTAATAGTCTCACCTCGCGCCCACCGTCGGGTTACCGGAGCTATTGCATTGTGTTGTATATGATAGACACGTTCCTTTAATTTGGTAGAACTCATTAATCCGCGGGTTTCAGGCAATGTCCGTAAAGTGCCTTGCCCAATGAGACAACCGACCTAGCTAGCAACCAGTTTCGCACCTGCAACCTTTCGATTGAAAGGCGACGCACTTAACCGCTAGACCAACCGGCCGGAAAGACATATTGGGTTAATTTTTTGGAAACAAATTTACAAGTGTTTTAAGCAACCATCTACTAATTTCCATTTAGACATAGTTATACTACAACAAATCGTCGATCTATGTATATCTAAGCCGATTTATTTTAACCCAAAGCGAATATATTGATAATTTGATGTAGTGTGAGTTCTTTAAAAAAGCTTACGAGATATATATAAAGTTACATTTTTTGGAACAAGTTTACAATTGTGTTATCCAATTTTTTTTATTTTTAACGCATATGCTATTTAAATCAGGAAGTCGAGCCGGAACTAAACCCGAACCGCTCAGTGTAAATTGTGGTAAACCCGAACACGAGTTAAACCGCTTAATGGATGGTCGCATGAACCTAAAACGAGCTTGAACCTATATTTAACTGCCAATTCCAAAATTATAATTAAATACTGGTAGTATAACTTTGATTTTGTATGTGGATTTAGTTAAAAGTGGATTTGCGTTGCATGTCCTATCCGTTTAACTAAACTCCTAAACCGGTTCAAAGCGC
>CH002962.1:295286-307980 GCA_000149265.1 Ciona savignyi
ATCTGTTATATATTTTAGATGTGCGGTCGCTATTACCGCTACGGCGCAAAGTATAAAAGTTAGTGTTTAATGTGAGACCGGAGAATAAAAAATGCCACTATACAATTCGATACAGTAGCAATCTGAAATGCCATTATTAGGCCATGTGAAAGGTTAACAGGTGCACTTAAATTAGCAGCGCGCTTATTTTACTTAATTATGACACCGATGGCCAACCATAAACCACTGTGCCTACATACATTATGCTTTGTAAATCTTGGTTGTCATCATCACCATCAACTCCAGCCTCAGCTTCCATGTGGTGTTCATTTGTGAAAGGGGATACAGCAATTACTGGACTTGCACAGCCACCAGCTTCAGTACATAGAGCTCTCCGCCAAAGTATTTGTGATTGAGTGGCTGCAGACCTTTGTGGTCTAGCACGCTAAAAAACAATTAACTGTTTAGAGGGATTAACCAACACAGCTTTTTAACAGGTATAACCTAGCAGAAACTGATAGGATCGCCTGGTTAACAAAATGAAAATTGTCCAAATACAGGTTACAAACCAAACCAGTCAGCGTTCAAATTAAAAATTAATGCTTTTTCTTAAGACTAGATTAGCAGGTGTACGTGAAGCAAATTTTGGAGACAGCGAAATAAAGGCTATTAGTTTTTCTAATTGATGCTATATCGCTTAAATACAAGATTTAGTCCATTTTTGTAAGTTTTGAATTGAGATATATATGGTGGGGTGGGAATCATTTAAAAAATAGCAAGGGGGCAGCTTTGCAAACAATTTGGAAATGCTTTAGAACCACTGAACTAGATCTTTCTCCTACCGGTTAGTAGAATGGTTATTATAACAAAACTGGCTGCTGGCTAGTCGATTTTTGTCCTTGGGCAAGACACTTTGGTTTCAATACCTGTCTTGGTAAAAAATAACAAAAATTAATAGAAAGCAATAATTTAATAATTACCATTATGAATCGATGGTAATTTTTGACTCTGTACTAAAGAAATTTGTCCGTCTAAAAATGTTATGTTAATTTTTATCGTGACTTTGGTTGGGTTTTTTTAAGGCCCCGTCCGTATATTTTCTTAAATTGTTTTTATTTTTATTTTTCCATGACATGCAATAATAATCTGTTGTTTTGCCATAAATTCCTGCTACCCGTTTCCATTTTAAGAACCATATAACACATTTTATAAAGATTAAAATGTAGACCAGTGGTTCTTAAACTTTTTCAGTCCCGCCCCCTTGAGATTTGTGATTCATGCTCACGCCTCACCTACTCAAAAATCAAATTTACGAAAAATCGAACAATCAATTATTTGCCATTACCCAGCTTAGTGTAAAGGATGCAACTGTTTTTGGGAAACTAGTCGTTTAATTTGAGGCTTTGTTGAAGACAACGAACATCGAAGATCTGCGTTGCATTCCAGTGTGTTACGACATTTTGTCTTTATACTCACAAGTGCTGAAAATCCACTTTCACATGAATATGTCACTGTAATCCTCGCGCCCCCCCTTGAGAAGCTTTCACGCGCCCCCCAGTTTAAGAAACACTGCTTTAGAGAAATGATCCCTGATCTAGACAAATACATACCACTGGAACTATAGCTGCAGGCTCAGCTGTATCAGAGAAATTTTCAGTCTGAAAATGTTATAACAGTAAATAATAAAAGTATATTCATTACCACTATATAAATTAAAATTACCATATAAAACATTTTAAAAATGCTACACAAATTTTATAGTAAATTTAATAAACAAATTATGTGCTACCCATAGGCACTGACTTTGCTGAAAAACTGGGGGAGGGGGGGTATTTTCCAAAATTGTTTTGCTTTTGGCTTAACCCTTTAACTGCCGCTGTCGACTCAAGTCGACAGCGCCGAAAATTACATAAGTAGAAAAGTATACGACCGATTTTGATCAGTGAGATGGCGCTGGAGAGCTGAATAATTTCTGCGTTTGCCAATATAAGATGATATATAGGTTTGCATTTGATATTTTTTAGTTATTTGAGTTTCAAAAAATGTATACATATATGTGTGGTTTTGGTTGTTTTAATTAGTTTTAATTTTGGTTTTAGTCCCCGATTAGTTTTCAACTATTGTCGTCATGGTTCGCTTGGTTAGTTTGAAAACAATCCATTCGTTTTTGGCTTGTACATTTTGGATTAGGCTATTTTTTGAGCTTATGGAGGGTAAAAACAGAAGAAGCTGTCCTTTTGTGAGCTGATAATGATTCTGAAAGCAGTTGTGCTTCATTTTTGAGTAGTTCTACTGATGAAGAACCTTTTTGAAGATGTTTTGCATCAGTTTTGTTTTGCTGTGGCTATGTGTTTGTGTTTTATTGGGCAACTGTAAAAAAAAAAAATTTTTCGATTTGCGTATTACGACGTCATCAGTCAAGTTGTGACGTCATCACAAAAAGAGTAGTACAAAAATGTTCCAAAGATAATCATAAATAACTTTGCTACATACTGTTTTGTTTGTAAATGAGAAAAAAAGATAGTTTTTGTTGATCTAAATAGTAACACATGACGTCATTGCAGAATGTATGACGTCATCAAAATTTTACTAATGCAAATAAAAAGAAGAATTTATTACTGAACAACTTTTCTGTTGATCATATCATGCTTACATCAATAGTTTTGTGTACAGAAGCTTCTAAACTAAGGTTACTTAGCCGAAAAATGAACTAAAAAACAGCCGGCAGTTAAAGGGTTAAACATATTTGGATTTTTATAATGTTTATTAGTGACCATGCTCTAATAATGCCTTTTGTCTTTTTATTTTTTTTAAGATGCAGTTTCCACATGCAGTTTCATTATTCTTGTATTTACCCAATTTAAAATATAACACACTGTAAGAAGAGCTAAGGAATTTTAGTCCACGATTGACTGTGTGATAACTCTACCACGTTTTCCGATTCACGGCGATAAAATATAAAAAGCCTATAACCGGTTTAGGGTTAAAGCAGGGCTCCCAATCAGCAAAAAGTTGTTGATTGAAAACCAACTCTTGGCTAGTTGGTTGTGTTTTTGGGCAAAACGCTTATTAAACGTTGCCTGAACCCCATGGAATTATGCGATGAATGAAACTTTATACATCCTTTACTCTGTAACTTACCTTAATCTTCTTCGAATTGTTGACAGTGAAACATTAAATATATTGGCAACTTCTGTGCCCGAAAAACCAGCAAGCTCCATTAAAAAAACTAGCTGTTCCCTAGTAATGTTGTATTTTGGTGGTCCCACGAGCCCCAGCAACTGCCTTTCTGCCTTATACCCTGTAGAGAATGTAACATAAAACATTTTTGGCCATAGATACAAACCAAAATTAAAATTTTCAGGACTTTGACTGCATTGATTAGCTTGTCATTTTGTTTGTTGGGCTAGGCCTAAAGTACATGCCATTATGTTAAAGCAAGCATGTCATACTTACATGCTAAGCGAAGCTTCATAATGTGTAAAAATGTGGGGTAGCAAGTATATATATATTTATTATATGAGGGGGGACATGTTACCTCATGTCCCTCCTGTCACACCAGGAATCAATGCCTATGACTTATTAGGGGTGCAAGTGCAAGTCAAGGGGTGCCATTTAAAATTGTCTTGTGCAATTGGCATTCTTGGCACCCCCAGATAGATGTCCTAGAGTAAGGCACTAAGCAGAAGTAGACTGAACATTGGTTTAACTAAAAACTGTTGCAATGTCTCAATCAAATTAAACACAGCTCCAGGTAACTGGACTGCGAACAGTAGGTATTCTAATTAATACTTGTGCGATGTGTCATAATGACACCAACACTTGCCACATCGGCCATTGCTGGGAATAAACATGAGTACTGCATCTTATCCTTATCCCATAGGTACATCCTTTAAATCAAACAACAAAATGTGCATTACAAATCATAACGGAGCTCATTTATAATTCTTAAGCTAATAAGTATAGGTTCCAGCGTACCAAATACAAACTTTTAACTGGCCAAACCTTCTATGTGATATTAAATGCAACTATGTACATTACGGTAGCATAAATACTACAAAGGATATTTAAGTTGCATTTCTATAAAAACCCAGGAGGCGATATCCCAGCAATTGTCAGATTACCTTGTACCACCGGCAGGTTACAGAGCTAAAGGTTATGAGTTATTGCAGTTTGATGCATATGAAATGATTTAGTTTAACTCATTAATCCACTAGGTTCAGGTGACAGCCGCCAAGTGCTTAAGGTCACAAACTCAAGTGACTAGCCAGCACCTGGTTTCAATCCTTTCGGCTGCCTGCAGACCATGGGCCGAGTTACTTGAGCTAACCGAACATATTATATTCCAGTATATATGTATGTGTACCACTTACCTATAGCGGTGGAATTGGAATTAGTGCTTGCATTTGCCAATTCTATTACTTCTGAGATCTTTCTTAATAAACTGGTTTTCAGGTCTGACGAAATCATAGATTTTCGGATTATAGCACTTTGGACGGACTGCAAACTGCAAAAACAGCAGGCTAAACTTAAATTTTGATGGTAACTTATCCTCAACCAGAACAGTTATATAGCACAAAGCAGGAGAAAAGCAGCACAAAGCAATAAACAACTAAACTATTTGTGTTTATACTGTACAAAATTAAATTTTACCAATACATTCTTCAGTTACCGATGGCTATAATTCAATTCTTTACTAGCTTTAATGCTCTTAAGGCACTAAAAGTTATGTTCCAAAAGACCTTTAAAAATTAATGGTTGCCATTTGTTTAAAGCAAATCATTGGTATACACATAGATATTGATTTTTATAGTTTAAAGAATAAAATCGCCTATATGCCTACCTGTTTAGAACGAATATTTTGGTGCTTATATGCTCTGTATCACACGATTCTAGCAAGCGGATGCATGCGTTTATTCAGAGTCTGACACGACATATAAACTCAGAAATGTCCATTTATAAGTCTAACAGGTTGGTCAAGCACAGACAGCTTGTCTCTATTAGAGCCTAGTTTGCCAAATAGTATCATGCTCATGTGTGTTGAGTAAATGCCATTTTAAGGGCAACACTAAAATAAGGGAGTGCGGGAAGTAGGGGAACTACATATTAAAGTTAAGAAAACTAAGTTAAACCCCTCCCTAAACACTAATCTCAATTCCATAACAAACCCTAATTCCAACCCCATGTTTAAAACTAACTCTAAGTCTCTAATGTCATAATCTTGATTTAAGTGTGCAGTTTCACTCCTTTTAGTTTCCTCCTCATTTTAACCATAACCAGTAGGTACCACAGGAAACATGTAGGCTATAACGCATGAGTGGGCTGAATAGACCAAATTAATTGAAAGACAAAATCAAGACGGTGAGCATACCAGAAAATAAGAAACCGGAAGCTGGTTGATATGGGTTCTACACAATGCAGTCTGGAAAGCATGGAAGTGCACTCACAAGATTTTTTAATCTACTATATTGGTATCATCATAAATGTGCCTCAAAATAACTGGGATAGGCCCCTATACATCCTAATTCACGTTAATCTAACCACTAACGACTAATATCCCACAGCTCAATCATATACAACTGCAATATACAGAAAAACGTGATTACATTGGAACTTTCCCCTCTACCAAGCTACCAGCTATCTACTCCAATGTGGCAAACTTGGTTAGAATTTCAGCCTATGTTCTGAAACCACTTAGCCCGCCCAGTATTTAAAGCAGTTTGGCGATGGAGGGAGCTAGAGTATTATGACACTGGTGGCAAGTTGAAAGGTTACCAGCGCGCTGGTAAATTGAGTGCGCGCATCTAAGTTAACAGCGCGCTGATTTTATTGAATTGTGACACTGATGGCCAACGACGGTCGATGTTTTTGTCAGCAAGTTAAGTGCGCGCTGGTAATTTATGAACGCGTACTTAATTTGTGAACGCGTTGACAATTTTGCCGCATGATGGCGTAAAGAGACGAATTGTGACACTCTTGGCCAGGTGAAAGGTTACCAGCGCGCTGCTAAATTAGGTGCGCGCACTTAAATTAGCAGCGCGCTGATTTTACTGAATTATGACATCGATGGCCAACCATAAGGGATGTCAGAATAATATTTTAAATACTCAAACATTTAGAAAAAATGTGAAAATTTAACGTTTAATTTAAATAATTTCATCACCGAAAAAGGTTATAATGGAAAATAACGAACTAGGCACTAACCATTTAGTGGTTTATTATCTATGCACACTCTGTCGTAAATTTACGAAATGCAAGTGTGGCGCACCTAGTTAACCCCTGTGGCGCACCAGTGTGCCGCGGCGCACCATTTGAGAAGCACTGGTCTAGTTCGTTCTTTTCCATTGTAACGTTAGTTCTACATTAACTTCCGAAAAGCAAAAGCACTCAAGAAACAGTAATTTCGTTATGTGAAAAATTTAGTGATGAAATTATTTAAATTAAACTTTTAATTTTCCATATTTTTCCTAAATTGTTTGAGAATTTAGCATATTGCTTTGACTCTCTGTGCAAAGTGCGCCCGTTCGTTTCTTAATTGGTCTCGTTTGCGCCACGAGGTCAAAAAGATCGAGAACCACTGCTCTAGTGCAGAGGTGGGCAACCTTTCTCGGCCTGGGTGCCAAAATCGGCTAAAATTAATGGAAAAAATCTTCCGCGTGCCGACTAACAATTCGTGAGAACATATTTCTGTTTTTGAATGTTTACTTCTACTATAATAGGAGTTGTACTATTTCCTACTATAGTAGGAGTTCTGTACTTTTGAATTGCACTAATGTGACATCAAATAGCTTCTTGTGATGTAATAAATGCCTATAGCTTGTAAGCTTTAATGACAAATTGTTTGTTAAGTTGATTGAAAGAAAAGTTGCGTAAAAACTTAATTTTACATTTTTTTAGAAGCGTCGTTTAAATTTTTTGGAAGGTGCTTAGTACCAGAAAATTGTCTTGCGGTCGCCAAAAGACCGCGGACCCCAGTTTGAGAACCGCTGTTTTACAGTAATGACTTTTAATTTTTATCTTTACTGCAAAATAAGCAAGCGCTGTACTATTACCGATAGAGCAAACCTTAGGCAGGTGAAAAAGTGTGTTCAACGATGAATTTTTACTCATTAACGCAATTTGATAAACGTAACGATGAGCTTATGTGAAGTAAGTTACCGGTTTTTTTTACTTGCCGAAATGTGCATTTATGACCTTTACCGATACCGAATGACCTTACCGGTACATTGTACATCATGTTTAGCCCTATAACACTTTGTATCTCAAATTGCTAACAAAAGTAAATTAGAATGGTAAGGGTAACTGATATTAACTACATCTGGTTGGCTGCACAAACGTACAAATTTCTCTCATGTCCGATTCCTCTGTGGCAGCAGGTTGAGAGATTTGTAAGCGGATTGTTGCACTCTTTGGTGTTTGTTGAGTAACAATAACACGGTAATAAATAATCAAATTTTCACAACTTACGGTAATAAACATTTTATGCACGTGGCCAAAGCTCAAATAATACAACAACTTTTAAGTTATCATCTTTAATAGAAAGGAATCCAATTTCCTTGAACTAGCGTGTCAGAAATACGAGCTCGCGTGCCAAGTTAGGCACGCGTGCCAGGGGTTGCCCATGCCTGCTCTAGTGTATGATCGAAAGTTTCTACTGGCGTGTAGTTCAACCCTGAAGCCCACCGGGTTCAATCGATGCTTACTATATCCTTGACCAAAAAACTGCCACTTCGGGGTTTTCCGTTAACGATGATAAATGTAATAGTATCCGATCATCAGAGAAAAATGGGAGTTCAATTGCGTTTTATTGCATTAAAGAATTAAATTGCTGATTAGTTGACAAGTTTAAAAATATATTAAAAAATAAAGTGCGTAATGGTGAAGCAAGCTAAAACAGCTAAGTACGTATATACTATGAACACTAAGTATTCTATAAATTAAAGATAATATGAGTATGTTGTTTGACATAAAATTTGGTGGCGGTTGCTCCAGGACATCGCTATGTAAGAGTGTAGTCATTTAAAATACATAATTGACTCTTAAAACCAAGACATCACAGTCATTGTAATTTGGCATATATAAAAGGCTATGGATTTTTGAACATTCTATAAGAATCTACGAATAAAAAAATCTAAAAAATACGCAATCATAAGTAAAAAAGAAGCAGGAAGCTTTACGATTTATGTCCGACTATAAATCAGCTGAATTTGTTCAAAATTTTGCTGCTATGAAAGAAAATCGTTGAGGACATGTAGCAGGCACGTTTTCTATGGAGTTTCATAGGACGGCACGCTAAGTTTAACAGATCTCTGCTTAGCCAAAAACTGCACTTGTTGGGCTAAATCAAAAACACGTTGAATGTCAAGTATATTGGTAACTGATATCGGACATATTTTTGCCCCAATGCTAGCGGAATACTGCTCTGCATTATGCAAATTTCCTATACTGATACATCCTCGCTTTCCCGGACTTGTCATTATTACAACAATTGGAACATTTTCCATGTTTCGAGTTGGACTGAGATCTTGCCAGATGGACTTCATTTGATCCAGGGATTTCTTGTTATCTGCTGCAAAGCATAGCATCACTACATCAATCGTCGGCAGGAACCGATGGTAATCCTTTATCAAGTGAAAAATGAACTCATTGTGTGACTCGTTCTGTGAAGGTATATTTTATTATTTTTTACTGGACTAAGTTTCGAAGCCATGACAGACTCCTCATAGAGACCGTTTTAGGCCTACCCTTGTACATGTTAAAGAATTTATACACACTTATACCGAAACAATATAAACTATTTAATTTTTAATTACTTTTACCTTTAATCGCTTTTTCAGCAACATTCGTTTGTACAGATTAACAATGGCATGTTTCCCAACTTTTTTTGCTCCCAACATCAGACAACGAGTTGGACTTGCTGCTTGTCTATTTTCCAACCGTTGCCGCGCTGAAGTGGACGGTTGCATGGATTCACGAATATCTCCGAGGAAGCTCAAGCTCCTGGTACCCCTTTCCAAGCGTGGTATATTGATATATAGTGGCTTATCATTAGCAACAGTCGGTGTGTAAAGGAGAGATTCTTCAGAAGTACAAATATCTTCAAACGTTATGTGTTCCGCACCTAAAGAGAAACAACTAACTGCCCTATACAAATGAGAGGGTCTGCTTGGTTCTAGATTAGATCCCTCCAAAAATGAGGAAGCGACATCGATTTCCAGATTTTCTGTTGATAAATTTATGTTACTGTCTTCCGTTGCTCCAACATTAAAATTATCATGGAGTGGATCCAAACAAAGTTCATCTGATACATGTTTGAGATGTGTCTCGTCCAAGCTTGAGTCCTCCTGAACTACAGAGGCTGACCACTCTGGTGCACCATCCGTGGTAATAATTCCTTTCATATGTTGATCTATAAGTTTTGACAGTGGCTCAGTAGCATGCTGGTTACTATCTGAACAATGAGGCAATTCCTTAGCAATTTCGTGAGCCTGAAAAACAAATTTTATCAGATGTTGCCCTAACCCTGTGCTAAACAACTTTCAACCGATTTAAAATTTTAAACAATTGCCGGAATAACAAGGACTACTTTCCGCTCTTGCCTGAGAAAATGCACACTTGTGCGAAAATGGAAAGTTTACTTCCAGTAATGCGACGAGTTGTTCCGAACTTGGCCTCTCATCTGGAGTGTGGTGCCAGGCCAAGGGACATACAGTCCTTAATGATTTGATCTGCGTCACATATTTACAATTAGCGGTTCGGATAATTCTACCCTAGATATTCTATAATAGAGCAGATCAAAATGTTAGATAAATTTCTTAAACATTAAATAAACATGCATACTTTAACAAAAACAACATGAATAAGTCCTGTTTCGTAGGGCAATAGGAATGGTGTTGTTACATAGATCATCGTCAGATTACCATAAGTTCAGTGTGTTACTGTAAATATTTTAGTGTGTTCTGTATGATTGTATGAGGCGTTCTTTCAGGTTAAGTAGGACCCATTATCCACTAGATTCAGGCAATGTCTGCCAAATGCCTTGTCGTGGGACACAACCCGACTAGCTGGACATTGGGAAGGCAAATCCGGTGTAATAATGCCCTTGCGTCCATTCACAAAGATAGAAACATGTATATTGAATCACATACTTGTTCTTCAGAAAGTCCTTTTTCTTGAAGTTCGTCTTCTAATGAAGGCCTGTTTGCATGATTTTTGACTGCATGCTGTATAAAATCTCCCCCATTTGCATATCTATATGGTTCCTCTCTAACCATTATCTCCCATAAGATAATTCCAAAGCTGTATATATCAACCTATAGAAAGCATGCAGAATAACCAATGACCGAAAATGAAACAGGCCTAGGATATATTCCGAATAATATAAAATAATTCCGATAGTAGTAGTAGCATGGGATTATTTCAAAGCTGTAAACAATCACCAATAAAAACCATACCTAGCAGAAAATAATCAAGAGAATAATACAAAAAATAATTGGGTTACTTTCTACCAGTTTTTATTTTTTAACCCTTTAACTGCCGGCTGTTTTTTGGTCATTTTTCGGCTAAGTCGCCTTAGGTTAGAAGCTTCTGTACAAAAAACTATTGATGTAAGCATTATATGTTCAACAGAAAAGTTGTTTAGTATTAAATTTTCTTTTGTTTTACATTAATAAAATTTTGATAACGTCATGCATTGTGCAATGACGTCATGTGTTTCTATTTAGATCAACAAAAACTATCTTTTTTTCTTATTTACAAACGAAACAGTATGTAGCAAAGTTATTTATGATTATCTTTGGTCCATTTTTGTACTACTCTTTTTGTGATGACCTCACAACTTGACTGATGACGTCGTAATACGCAAATCAATTTTTTTTTATATTCGCCCAATGAAACAACAACACATAGCCACAGGAAAACAAAACTGATGCAAAACATCTTCAAAAAGGTTCTTTCTCCCTAAAACTACTGAAAAACGAAGCACAACTGCTTCCAAAATCACTATCAGCCAACAAAAGGGCAGCTTCTTCAACAGATTATCTGTTTTTACCCTCCATAAGCTCAAAAATAGGCCTAATCCAAAATGTACAAGCGGAAAACGAATGGATTGTTTTCAAACTAAACAAGCGAACCATGACGACAATAGTTGAAAACTAATCGGGGACTAAAACAGTAATTAAAACTAATCAAAACAACAGAAACCACACATATATTTATACGTTTTTTAAAACTTAAATAACTAAAAAATTTCGAATGCAAACCTATATATCATCTTATATTGGTAAACGCAGAAATTATTCAGCTCTCCAGCGCCATCTCACTGATCAAAATCGGCCGTATACTTTTCCACTCATGCAATTTTCGGTGCTGTCGACTTGAGTCGACAACGGAAGTTAAAGGGTTAATAACTGTTCAAAGTAACACCTCTTTATGTATTCCTTTTAAAAGCTATTTTTACCTGTGGTAATGGCCTCTTATTGAGATTGCCTGTAAAGAGCTCCGGTGCACAATAACGATGCGTTATATAGAGAAAATTATCATCCTTGTCTTTCTGAATTGCTCCGTTGTTGAAGAGCGTGCTGCTGAACCCAAGTCGCTAATCTTTAAATGCATTTCCATGGTGAGCAAGAGATTTTGGGGCTGAAACAAATAGCAAAAGAATCATAGATGTTGTATAGTTATAGCAACATTACAAAATGAAAAAATTATGATCAAAATTAGAATCGACTTTAGTGAAACCATATCTTTATGTAACCCCTGTTACAGTTTCACTATGGCTAATTCTAAGTTTCATCTGGTCCTACGATTACTATGATGCATGTTGGCTCTCCGGGAAACTGCTTTGTTGTAGAGTTGGGGCGTGCTAACACCGAACAAAAGAGCCCAACATAGAATTTTTTTTACGAAAATGGTTCATTCACTGTAAACCAACATTCATAATACTGTAATCCAACAATCACAGTTTACATTCATTGTATTTACAGTACTGGTAATTATAAAAATGCAATATTAGAAATGTTAAAAACTTGGAGCAATAAGGATTTAAACACAGGTTTAATTCTGCTACATTTCATGCTGTCGTTTATTCAATCGCACTAACCATGTTTATTCAATCGCACTAACCATGTTTATTTAATCGCACTAACCAATTAGACTTATTGTAAACAAAGAGGAATAAATGTAAATCCTAGTAAAGTACCAGTAATCCAATACCTTTAAGTCACAGTGTACTATTGGATTCTTGTTCTTCAATTTGGAATGTAAGAAATTAATTGCACCCGCTAATTCTTTCATTAACCTTGAAATAAAAATACGGTTATAGAAAATCATCCTAGACTATTAATTAATTATCTTTAATTTATATAATACGATTTATTTAGGTTTATCCACATAACCACATGGGTGAAAAATACTTAGGTGATAACCTGTATCTAATTATACCAAACATAATATCAAGTTTACAATTAAGTTAACAGAATTATTTTGGGACCGGGTGTTTGTACCACCAGTTAAACACACACAAGGCAATACAATGGGTAATACTGTAATATGTACGTGGAACAAAGGATGGTGTTATTTTAAAGGTACAAGCGATAATAACAATAGTACTATCTATCCCCATAAGCGTGAAAATGCCGGGTACTGTGTTAATGGTAATGCAGAATATAATGTAATGAGACACAGACACCTATCATCCCTATTTGGTATCATGAAT
>CH002962.1:308080-362027 GCA_000149265.1 Ciona savignyi
TGAATTTGACTTTAGTATTACTAGAGAGTGTCAACCACGTGTTTAACCCCCACTATTTGTAAACCACATTTTATATGCTATATATTCATGCGAGCAGGGTCCCTGACTACAATTTGTATTTTATACACAGAGTATGTAGTTTGTTTCTGCAAGCATAAACACGTAGTTATGGGTCCCATTTGGAAAAATGGGACACATATTGTTTTTGTCCGTTTTTTTCTTTCATTTATTTTTCGTTAAGCGCTTGACAGGAATGGCATGTCGTCCCGACATCTACCAAAAAGGGGTAAAAGGAATCGCAATGAATATTTGACATTTGTTAGTAAACATGGTCTAGATATGCAGAAACCAAAATTTTGGGTAATATACCTAGGGGAGTTCCCCTCGGAGGTGAAAAAACAAAACGGTATTTTTTTCTAAAAAAATAGTTTTTTTGTGCAAAACGCTTAAATGGCTACTTCACTTTCAATTAGATTTGATAGAATCAATGTAAGTGCATTAGCCACTAATATAACACTTGAAAGAATTAAAAAATACGTAGAGAAATACCCTTAAAAATAAGATTTTGTTCTCAAATCATGATTGTGACAGGCATGGCTTGTGGCCCCGACATCTACTAGAAAAAGTAATGGAATCGCAAGGAAACTTTGTCATTTGTTAGACAACATGGTCTAGATATGCAAAACCAAAATGTTGGGTAATAAACCCATATGAAAAATATTACTAGAGGGAGATCTATTTCAAAATCAAGATTTAAATTTAATTCAAATTATTTTTGATTCTAACAAATTTGGAATTCAATGCTCACAGAGGGAAAAATGAGTTTAATTCATATAACTTTTAGTAAAAATCAGACACAAATTGTCAAGTTTATTTTTGCAGTTGTCAATGATTATAACTAAAAACAGCATATATTGCTATTATTCTTAAAAAATTGGCAGAAAAACTGATTTTGCTTGCATGAAGTTTTCAGAGCGGTTCGAAATTATTTAAAAAAATTAAAACAAACACTAGAATAATTGTTAAAACCAAACTGATTTGGATAAAAACATCCCTATGTATAACCCGATAAATTAAGTATATTTTATCAAGCTTGGTGTAATTTTACATGCCAAGAAAAACAAAAACTTTATAATTATTATAAATTGACTTAATAAATAAAAAATACTAATTTTTAAATTAATTTGCGCATGCACGGTACATATACAAGCATTTTGATGTTAATTACATAACAAAAATCACCAACCAATTAAATGAATGTATGGTTGGTAGATATAAGATCATCAATGCCACTACTATCCAACCTGTTTTTAAAATGGATTGGAAGCTTAATTGCCAAATCTCTATACAAGAGCTGATGCAGCGACCCGCCAGCCATATACTCCATAACAATAACTGGATGTTTAATCCCTGCACGTTTCATCATGCACCACCCATAGAAATTCACCACAAATGAATTGGCATTGACAGTGGAAAGCAAATCGATTTCTGAAAAAGTGAAAAAAAAGATTTATTTAGGATTTTCACCGGATATCTCATTCCTGTGGTCCAGTCAACAAAGCTAATGTAATGTTTTTTATATTATTGATTATTGATAATAAATTGTTACGATTTTATTAGTTTAAAAAATTAAGCCACTCGTTTTATATGAAGAACATAACCGCCTACCTAGCAACCAGTTTTGATCCTATGACCTTTTAGCTGAAATGTGTCGGACTAACTCTCCAAGCTATTTAGCCAAATGTCTGTTAATAACACTATTAATCCAGGTACTTCAACCTCATTTGAAATCACGATAGTAATCAGTGTTGTTATTACTGTGGTACCGGTAATAATTCATACAGTAATTGTTTGTCAGCAATCAGCATACCATTATTTCTTTCATATTATTCTTTAATCTAGCCAGTTGAGTAATTTAAACCGTGTGTTACCTAACAACATGTGTTAGGTTCTTAACTTACATCAGCTGTGTACTATTGTGACTGTTATATCCCCTATGCTGATAATTTATTACCCCACTACAAACACATATTTAATGGAGGAGGATATTTATGTTTATTCCCTTGAATTGGAAAACCAAGGGAGGCTAACACATGAGCAATCATCAGATCACCTTGTGCCCACCGTCATGTTATTGGAGCTATTGCAGTGTGTTGTGTATGATTGACACATTACTTCAATTTAGTAGAATCAATTAATCCGCTGGGTTCAGGCAATATCCGTTAAGTGCCTTGCTCAGAGACACAACTGACTAGCTAGCCAGTTTCGAAGCAGCAACCTTTTGGTTGAAAGTCGTAGCACTAAACCACAAGACTGGCCGGTGGGAAATGTGGTGTTGATGCTAGACCAATCCTCTACTTGCGTTTACAAGCCCACTGCACCATAATTAATAAACCTAAATTTTAAGCAGTAGTGTGTAAATATCTAATTGAGGAATACAACAAAAACACAACCTCAATAACCGATCTTTGTTAAAATAGTGACCTTTTTTAATTTATCTTACCATTTGCAGCTGTTGTATCTAAATCTTTGTTGTATGCAAGTACTTTTGCAGCTACTTCACCAAAAATGCCATGTAGTCCTTTAAAAGTTATTGCTGAACCACCTATTCCAAGGATACAGCTTGAGTCCAATTTGCATTTTAAGGAATCGATGTTAAAGTTCGGGGTGCATAACATTGGACTGCTCATGCTGACATAGCTGTTGCGCTTGACATACACTTTCTTACATATAAACTAGTTTCGACTATTGAAAACAATTAAATTTAATTAGCACAGTATTTATTGGCTCCCTTTTAATCTAAAAACATTTTGATTTTACTTCGCTATTGACATGTCTGGTGGACAGAACATTGGGTTAAACGGGTTATCCAATCAGGTTGTAAGATATATCGGACCATTAGAAACAGTATTCAATCTGTGTACATGTTTCCTTGATGTCTACGTTTAACCATTATATTTCACGTCAAGCGTTAAACGTATAAAGGGTAATTGTGTTCAAACCGGCTATACTAGACCGCATGGGCACGGCATAGATTTCTTTCCGAATCAGTTACTGTACAAGCAGCAGAGTTAGATTTTATTCCGCATTTTTACAGTTAAAAAACTTTGACATTTGTTAGCGCACATGATCTAGATATGCAGAAACCAAAATTGTTAGGTAACTTATCTAGGGGATTCCCCTGGGAGGTGAAAAACAAAAACGGTATTTTTTTTCTAAAAAAATTAGCTTTTTGGGTCATAGCGATTAAACGGCTACTCCAATTTAATTAGATTTGGTAAATTGTAAGAACTTTACCCAATGATATAACACTTTAAAAAATAAAAGAATACCTAGGGAAATACCCTAAAAAATAAGATTTTGTTTTCAAATAATGATTGTGACAGGCATGGCTTGTGGCTCCGACATCTACCAGAAGGGATAATGGAATCGCAATGAAAATTTGTCATTTGTTAAGAACACATGGTCTAGATATGCAGAAGCCAAAATTTTGGGTGATAAATTCAAGGGAATTCCCCTGGGACGTTAAAAATTAAAACGGTATTTTTTTCTAAAAAAAAATTGCTTTTTTGGGCATAGCGCTTGAACGGCTGCTCCAATTTTAATTAGATTTGGTGGAATGTAAGTGCATTACTCACTGATTTAACACTTACAAGAAATAAAAAAAAGATTTTGTTCTCAAATCATGATTGTGACAGTCATGCTATGTCGCCCCGACATCTACCAAAACAAGTAATGGAATCGCATTGAAACTTAGTGATCTGTTAGACAACATGATCTAGATATGCAGAAACCAAAATTCTGGGTCATGGGAAAGAAGTTTGGTTGGGTAACTATGGGACCCATGCGTTTATGCTTGCAGAAACAAACGACATACTCAGTGTATAAAATACAAATTGTAGTTGGGGACCCTGTAGTCTGAATATATGGCATACAACATGTGTTTTACAAATAGTGGTGGTTAAACACGTGGTTGACACTCTCTAGTTATGGCTTGTGGCTCCGACATCTATTAGAAGGGATAATGGAATCGCAATGAAACTTAGTCATTTGTTAGACCACATGGTCTAGATATGCAGAAACCAAAATTTTGGGTAATGTACCTAGGGGAATTCCCCTGGGAGGTGAAAAACCAAAACGGTATTTTTTTCAAAAATTTTAGCTTTTTGGGCATAGCGCATGAACGGCTGCTCCAATTTTGATCAAATTTGGTAAAATAGTAGTGTGTTAGCCACTGCGTTACCAATTAGAAGAAACAAAATATTTACCTAGGAAAATACCCTAAAAATAAAGATATGTTTCTAAATCAAGATTGTGACAGGCATGGATTGTGGCTTCGACATCTAACAGAAAGGATAATGGAATCCCAATGAAACTCTGTCATTTGTTAGACCACATTGTCTAGATATGCACAAACTAAAATTTTGGGTAATAAATCCAGGGGAAATTCCCTTGATACGTTAAAAACCTAAACGGTATTTTTTTCTATTTTTTTAGCTTTTTCGGGCATAGCGCTTGAACGGCTGCTCCAATTTTAATCAGATTTGTTGAAATGTAAGTAATTAGGCACTTATTTAACACCTAAAAAAATAAAAAACATCCCTTGGGAAATACCCCCAAAAAATAGGATTTTGTTCTCAAATCAGGATTGTGACAAGCATGCCATTTCACCCCGAAATTTACCAAAAGGAGTAATGGAATCGCAAATAAATTTGAAATTTGTTAGACAACATGGCTCTAGATATGCAGAAACCAAACTTTTAGGTAATATACCCAGGGGAATTCCCCTGGAAGGTGAAAAACCAAAACGGTGTTTTTTTAAAAAAAAATAGCTTTTTTGGGCAGAGCGCTTAAACGGCTACTCCAATTTCATTTAAATTTGGCAAACTGTAAGTGCATTAGCCAATGATATAACGCTTAGAAGAATTAAAATAATTAC
Organism: Ciona savignyi; assembly: GCA_000149265.1. Lineage (NCBI taxonomy): Eukaryota > Metazoa > Chordata > Ascidiacea > Phlebobranchia > Cionidae > Ciona > Ciona savignyi. The sequence continues at coordinate 313,020 of CH002962.1, forward strand.
CCTAGGGAAATACCCTAAAAATAATATTTTATTTTTAAATCATGATTGTGACAGGCATGGGTTGTGGCACCGACATCTACCAGAAGGGGTAATGGAATTAAAATGAAACTTTGTTATTTGTTAGACACCATGGTCTAGATTTGCAGAAACTAAAAGTTTGGGTAATATACCCAGGGGAATTCCCCTGGGAGGTAAAAAACAAATCGGAATTTTTTTAAATTAGCTTTTTGGGGCATAGCGCTTGAACGGCCAAAATGTTAGTTTCCTATCCGCCTTTGTACCATTGAGCAAAAAGAAAAAGGGAACATAGGGAAATACCCTAAAAATTATGATTTGTGTTTAAACCATGATTGTAACAGGCATGCTATATCGCTCCGAAATCTCCAACAAGGAGTCGGCAAAGCAAATTAAAACGGTGTGTTAGATTATCTAACAAACATCTTACTTAGATAACATAACTTATATATGTAAAAGCAAAAATGTATGTACTAAACCCAGGGTAATTCCCCGAAATAATGAAAAACTCAATCGGGCTGTTTTGGGAATTTACCTTCCCTTTACCAAAGCGCTTGACAAGAGACTTAAATTTAAAATATTTGTGGTAAAATGTTCGTAAATCTAACACGCTTATTATTTTTAACTACACATGGAAAAGAAGTTTGGTTTAATAACTATGGGACCCATGCGTTTATGCTTGCAGAAACAAAACTACGACAGTCCGGTTAAAACTTTCAGGAATGTTACATAACATGGATCTGACGTGCACATATCTGACAATAAAATATATTGTGTAATTAATAACAAGATCGGATTGTTACCTCAGGGACCCATGCGTTTATGCTTGCAGAAACAAACTACTAACCCGGTGTATAAAATACAAATTGTGGTTAGGGACCCTGCTCGCATATATATAAATATATATATATATATCATACAAAATGTGTTTTACAAATAGTGGTTTTAAAACACGTGGTTGACACTCTCTAGTTAAGCTTAGTTTTGTGTTTCCACCTCATTCACACGCGTAATAATATTGTATTAATGATTGATGGTTACGTATATTTAGTTTTAGGGATATTTTCGAGATAAACTGGGTAATTTAAATTCTAGTTATGTTTTTCTGATTTATGTTGTACATCTTACAACTTCTTAGAATTTTGATTTAAATATTTCTTCTATTCCGGAAATATCGACGATAACGCCAAAACTGCTCAAAAATATGCCTTTTTTCACATCTTTTCCGATATCTGGAATTACCCTTGAGGGTTTAGTAAAATTTTAGGTGGTTGCAAAATTAGAGCAAGTTTTAACCTGATTGGATAACTCCTTCGTGCCAATTATCTAGCGACATTACATGTCTGTGTTGCAGCTCGCATTGCCGCGCGAAAAAGTACTCTTGAAGGTAGCTCTACAAAAAAACGTAATTTGCAGGACTGTGGGAATCCCACACGTTTATAATTGTATTATTATATATTTTAACAATTAAGTCGCCAAGCCATGTGTCCATATTTTGTGCATGGGAAGTCGCGATTACTTTCCTGTTTTCGACAGATCAGTCGATGAATTATTTCCCGCGAGTTTTCTGATTAACGCTGTCCACGTCTCGTGTATAGAAACATGTGTTTCCTGTTATGTCTTATATAAACCGTATAACATTTCATAATATCAGAGAGCATTTTGGTAACTCTTTCCTTAGACTAGCTGCTTTGTCATATCTTTACCTATATACCTACTTAAGCTATGCCCTGTGTACAGCGCTCTTCCTTGCTGCACCTTGCGTAAATACCCAATAAAATACTTCATCTATGCTACCCCTTCTTTTACTCTGGCAAAACCCGTCCAAAAGCAGAGCGCTGCTACAGGACTAAACGGCGCCAGTCTTGGTAGAGACGCTAGAGTTTAATAATGACGTAATAATTCGGATGCGTGAGTTTGTTATACCTGGGTGCGGAAGACACGGGAAAATACAGTATTAGTTTTAGTCGGCGGTTCGTTTGTTTTGAATCCATAAAAGTTGCTATTTAAAATACAACTGCAGCCATCAGTCATAATATTCTATTTAATACACTTTTTATACACTATTTGATACATATTTATTTGTAACTTTTGATAAATCCATCCCGTTTTACTTGGGGTCTCTATGGCTTTGTTGCCTAGTAACTTGTAAGATAACAGTTCGTGGACGTTTGCTGATTGGCTGGATTTGTTTTGAAAATTGTAAGTCACAATGAATGAATGTTGCAGCGTTGTAAATTGCAACTGCATAGAGAAAACCTTGTCACTTAACGTATCCTCGAAAGCACACACCCCCGACTATCCCACTTCCAACGACATTTGCCTCAGCGAGTAAACAATGCTGATCGTGACGAATTTGGTTTGACCCCGAAGTTTTGTCAACAGGGATTTGATTAGCATTAGAACCACAATTCTACATATAGTTAACTCGACAGTGAACATGTCGCTTGTGTGTAAGTCACTTTTTCAGTCAATATGATAAAACGGAGTGAATAATCCACCCAAATTTTTGAATTTTAACCAGTTTACTCCCGATCAATAAATCGTCACTCCAAAGTTGCATTGAATATAAAGCTTTATGAATATTAGCATCATTCTGATACAAAATGTAATTAAACGATAATTTTATGATTTAAATACCGATCAAAAATTTTGTTGTAGTTCAAAATCGCCCAGCAATCAAAATTGAAACAAATTATTAAACAACTCGTTAGTACCACTAATGAAGATGACTAAAAGTTGGTTTGTTTTGTCTTTGGTTAATATTTCGACCAAGTATTCGGGAATTTGCGAATGATTGGTACGTTTCTTTAGTTTTACGGAAACCGATTAATTTACTCGGTGTGACCGATGACCGAAATGTGCCTATTTCAAGAACATAGTCGACAAACCAGCGAGCAGTTTCTTCGTATCACCCTTCGACTAAAATGTGGCGACAGCACACGAACCTACCAAGTTATTCGGTCGGGAATAAAACACAAATATACTTCAACCTATTAGCCGTAGTTGTTGCTTTGTTTTTTTATAAATTGTTTAGGGTTTCTTTTGCATTGAGAACTGACTGCTGGAAAGTAATTAATTATGTAGTTGCTGGTTGTCTTCTGTTGTTTTGGCACGTTGTCGTATTTCACGTTGGTTCCATGACCAAAAGTGCATCTAAAAAACGTATTGACACGTTCACCCCAGCGTTATGTGCCTTCAATATCCTGATGCCAATTATTATTCTCTGTCACACGCTGAATAAGTAATTGCGATTATAAACACACGTGATTGTTGAAGGCACTTAAACAATTAAGTTCAGTTACGACTATGGAGTATTAATTATTGTGTTATATTGTTTCATATTTACTTAAAGTAAATGCATTATTGCATAGAGGGGCACAGCCCACGACATATTCCCAATTAAGTTTTAAATGCGAGAGGAAACAAGATTTTAAGAAAATGGCTCTCTACATATATATATACAGTGTCGCGCAGGTGGACCATGACAAGATAGCCACTGTGCAATCGTGCGTGTTACAGTGAAGGCGACACTGCCGGCTAAAGGATAACGCCCAGACAAGCATATACGCGTTAATTAAGAATTCTATTGAAAGCAAGAATTTGACATGGAACCTTTAAAGCGTGTGGTACTCATTACTGGTAAGGTCGGAGTTTAGCATTACATCTAAACATATGTGAGTTTAAAACTTTATTTGTTAAACAGTGGTTCCGCACAGGTAGTTCCAGGGGCATGGGAGCGGAGACAGCAAAGGGATTTGCAAAGCAAGGAGCATCATTGTGTATCACTGGACTTCCAGCTCATCACGAAGAATTGTCCGAAGTTGCCAAAGCTTGCAAAGAAAATGGTTCACCGCAGGTGATCAATAGTGATGACACAATTTTAGTTTATTTTCCGTTTACTTAGGATAGAAAAGAAAAAGATAAAGTAATGAATTGGTTAATGTGATGTTTTGGGGTTATTTTTGTTTTGGTTTTGTGTGTTATATTTTAGTCAGTTTTCCACTTTATGCGTGTAACTTTGCACTTATCTATGTTTTTACTGATGTTTATGTACGTTGTAGCCTTAGGCGTTCTAGCCGTTTGTAACCACGTGATATTCATTAATTCACACTGTTTGAGCTCTGTTATCGTTGTCCGTTCCGAACGGGTCAAAAGGTTAGTTTTAGTTGTACCTCCCAACGGTCGGATTGTATTTTTATTGGTTGTTGCGTATCGAGTATGCTGAGTATCATTGAATACCTCTAGTGAATACTAGTTATAACAATTGTTGTGGTTTTCATTAATGTTTTTTTTTATTAAAGCGCTTTATTGTAATTGCGTTTTGTACATCGTATAGACTAAGGCAGACAGGTCTCACGTTTGGTCGTTAGAACAGGGTTTTGGGACGGGGCAAGATGGCAAACTCATCCTGTTCCATGATTTGGCTTTAACAAATAATATGCTGTGCCGATATATTTGTACCAACTAAACAGGTTTTGGAGGTATTGGCCGATCTGACAATTCAAGAGGATATGGATTCGCTAATGAATAAAACGATGGAGACATTTGGACAACTTGACGTGTTGGTTAATAATGCTGGTATTATAACCTTTGCAGGAATAGATCAGGTGCGCCATTTTTATTATTTTTTTTATTTCTGCTGTTGTCAGTTTGTTTTGGTTAACTGATTGTTGTGGAAATGCGTTAATTTCTATCCCTGTAGTGATACGTGCAGGTTTCCAGACAGTTATTTTGATCATGCGTGCCCTGTTTCAATCGAAAGGTTACAGGTGCGAAACTGGACGCTATCTAGTCGGTTGCGTCCTTGGGCAAGGCACTTTACGGACATTGCCTGAACCCAGCGGATTAATGGGTTATACCAATTAAAGAAACGTGTCTATTATATACAACACACTGCAAAAGCTCCGGTAACCCGTGAGGTGATCTAACGATTGACCGTGTGTTAACCCCCTTGGTTTTCACATTCACTGGGATAACATGAATATTCTATCCTATCTTATTTACTTTGGTATGTAGGCTATAACATTCTTTGCGTTTATTTGGTGATATATAACCCGACATGTTTCGCTTCAATTTTATACACTACGATTCACTATACCAAGTACCTCCAATACAAAAATACAACACTGTTTATGGGAATATATAGTTTAGAGTTGGATTTCAAAAGAAATATTATTTAACATGATCTAGATATAAACATATAAGAGAGCAACCATGTTTTAACCAACACTTTTTTAAAATACATTTTAATTGTATTCTATATATATATATATGTATGTAAGCATGGTCTCTAACAACGATCGGAATATTTATCGGTCCCTTTTGGGAAAAGGGGCACGTAATGTTTTTTTTTCCATTTTTACGTCAAAAATCTTTGACAGGGGCATAAAATCTAAATAAAACTATCAAATATGGTAACTGATATTACCTAGATTGTATTAACACTAATTTCCTAGAATCGTAATACAATTATTTATTCATTTTTCGGCATTAAATTTTAGTTATCATAGCGACCAACCTTATTATCCAATTTCAAGTAATTGTGTCAATTAACATAAATAAAAAAAAATTTGATATAGTCTTTTAGGGATCCATCAGTAGATGTTTTCCAAAATAAAACTGTTACAATTGGGTTAAAACATTCAGCAATGTTATATAGCACGGTCTATAGACAACCACCGATCTAACAAGACTATATAATTTTTAGCAAACCTGTCAAACAAGCTTGGTTTGTTAACCCAGACGCAATTCCTTTTCACTTGTAAAAACAAATCACAGATCACTTATATAAAATATATAGCTAATGTGGTTGGTTCCCTTATTACACAAGTAGGCCTATATATATATATATATATATATATATATGTACTTATATAGGTTACACCTACAAAATTTGTTTTACAAATGGTGGTTTATTTCTGAAGATAAATATTTTCTGCAGACTTGTTGAAATGTTTATTTAATATTAAATTTTAATATGTATAGAATTTAAGTTAACAAGGCAAAATAGTTAATATTTTAAAAACCGCAAATTTTGGTAATAATCTAACGTATAGTGGAAAACAAGTTTAAGTTGGGAGAACGTTTTGATAGTGCTAGAATTGCGCGGTTTTTTTGAGTAGAAGTTCTGTTGTCATCCGTCTAGTTTAAATGCGGTTTAATGATTATTAATCCTATTTTTTAGTATTAGATATGTCCTATTTGTACCCATATTTATGTTTTGTTAACCTACAAAAATATTATGCAGTACACAAGCGAGGATTTCGACAAGGTATTTAGTATCAATGTGAAGGCACCGATCTACCTTACTAAGATTGCGAAACCCCATTTAATAAAAACCAAAGGTAAGGGTTTAACACATCGACACATGTATTTCTTAATTTTTTTTATTTGTGTTCTACTGGTAGGCCTATACATGTCAGCCACATTGCTAATATATATTATATTCTGTATAAAAGTCTTTAACTGTTATATTGTGATCACAAAAATACTTTTTGTGGTAACAAAAAATATGTTTTGTACCCAAAGTACTTGGTACTTTTACTTTTTACGCTAATAAATATGTTATCTTACCACAATATCCATTCCGTCGATATAGGAAACATCATCAACATGTGTAGTGCTGCACACGACTTATATAGCAATCCACAAGCGCTGATATACAGCATGAGCAAGGCATCTGTTGTAAACTTCACAAAGAACACAGCAGCGGGTGAGTAATGTCAAATTTTCGATTTTTTTTCGATCAATTTCAATTCTGCAACTTTTCGGCTAAAATGCGACGCACCAAACCATAAAGGCGCATTCGGATCTTTTCAGTAGGGTCTATCAGACCCTTTTTAGTTCAAATGCGCGGTACAAAAATATCCAGATGGTTCCGCGTTCGAAACCTATTTAACATAATACCACTGTTGTTCCCGGGTGTAGTTGTTTAATCAGTTAGTTTACCACATTCTTTATAAATTCTAAATGAAACAATCTTGTGGCCAAATGGTTAACGCGAACGATACATTTACCAACTCATATACAAAAACGCTCCCGGGACGATCCCAACATGGGTTCCGATCTTGATCCAACAAAAAAATTATAAAATTTACATATGGGGTTAAACTTCATTATCATAACAATTAAAGTTGTGTATTATTTATTATACATTGCAGCGCTGGCAAAGGATGGTATTCGCTGCAACGGAATATGGTAAGCTTTGTGCACTGTAATCGCGTGTCGTATTTGATGTCTGCTGTAAGAGCTTCTGGTTATGACGGTCGATGAATGAGCGAGAATGCGACCCGTATTTCACAAACCAGGTTGTGATTATCAAATAGGCCCCATAATATTCAGGATAAAATAAACAGACATAAATAATTGAGTAAAATTAAGCTTCGCCCGATCTTCAGTTTGACCACTTCTGCTCGGTTGTTTTCGTAGGCACCGAACTGATATTGTCTCGATCCAGTGGATTCACATTAATTTACGTTTAAAAAAACACGCAGTGAGCTGTAATATCTACATCAACCAGACTATGTGCATTAGACAATAATATTTTAATCGTTCCACATACCCAGATAAAATTCAGTTTCCCAATCCTCCCAAAATGCTAATTAAACCGAACAATCCTATAGCCCCGGAGTAATACGAACACAAATATTCGATGAATCGATCGAAGAAACTGGTAGAGAACAACTGTTTAAAGCAGAGGAGAGTGAACTTGCAAATCGACTAGCAACTAAGTCCGAAGTAGCACATCTGATTACGTTCCTGGCATCCGATAAAGCTGCAATGATAACTGGGGAATTATTTAAAATTGACGGCGGAAAGTCATTGTGCAGATAAACCAAATCGTATTTTTATTCGTAGAATAAATTAAAACGCAAGTCTGATACGCAAATATAATCATCAGCTTTGGAAAGTTTAAACAGCTTAACGTTGTGCTCCGCTGTCGTAAAAAAACTTTGCATTACAACTGTTACCATTTGCTTTATGCAAATAAAACCGTGTAAATTAATGTAAAATATTTGCTATATATATACATATATGTGCCTTAGTTCTATTCCCGCAGCCTTGTAAACAAACATTATTTTCACTGAAATCTACTTTTTCTATGATGATATATTGCGTTGCCAGGTCATTGGTAAAAAGGTTTATTCTATTAGGTTAAAAGTTTTATTGCTTCTATGAATATCAAGTTTGGGTTAAGTTTCTGCTTGCAAATATAAGCGTTATACATTTTATATGATATAACCTGGGAGCTGGGAGTTATGTTACCATGCAACCCGTTCGTTTCATTTAGAAAATATAAATATCAAGTTTGGATTGAAAACTGAGGAACCCATTAAATTCTAATAACAAAAACGAATGTTCTAGATTTACCAATATAAAATATTCCAAACGATTTCCGCAATCGCAGTGCATAAGCGCTAGCTAAGTATGAACATAAAATGTTTTACAAATAGTTTAATGATCTTGTAAAACGTGCAACTCTCCATTATAATGTGAATTACCAGGCAGACTAACTACAACCAAATCTTGGGAAATGTCCAACGTTTCATTGCAATTGTAACAGTTTTGTTTCTTAGAGCAGAACTTAATATGTTCCTGAGTTACCAAACCCAAACTATAGAATCCCTGTTAAATAAAACAAACATTTTGTCATATTCGTGAAGACCCAAAGGTCTTACTTACAATTTTCCCTAAAAAGTGTAAAATAACCTTTTTAACTTTATGACATGTCAGTTAAAATCATAACCAAAAACAAAAGATTCATTTTAGGGTATTTTAATTGGTAATTTTATAACATTCTTATATATGTGAAACGTTCTAGCTATAGTATTTTACTAGATGTAGTTTAAATTGGAAAATCTTTCACTAATCTCCAAATGTGCTAAATTCCTGGGAAGGAGTTTATTGTGTTTCATGTCTTCGGGAAATTTATATGCAGCTTTGTTAGACTTTGTCGAAACCCAGTGGATTAATGTGTTCTACCCAAATAAAGAACAATTTTAATTATATACAATATACAATCAACGGTGTACACGCGATTATCTAAGGATAAGTCGCTATAGTCGGAAGCTTACCTATACGTATTCGCGAGGCAATCCTAGAATAGGGTTAGAAGATCTTACTTTAATTTATTAGGTATGAACGGGACCTATATCCACCTTTCCCGGCACTAGAATCATATTACTTCGATAATGTGAGAATTTGAACGGCCCGGTCTGAGCTGCGAGAATCGTATTATTCTGTAGTAGTACGGTTAGCCAGCGCAGTGTCCAGTCGCACCACTGGAGGGCGTGAATAAAAGTTTACGCTGTGGAGACATACCTGCGAAGGGTGTCTCTGCCAGCACCCATATACTAGTGATACTACCCCGACTGGATTAAATTCCACATTGAACGTAGGGGTTTCGGTCTAAGACCACCAACTCGCGCTAAGCGCACAATTTGACTTAAAAAAATCCAATGCGTAAACATGAATATTATCCTGTAGTATACATCCTAGGTTTACCACACAAATTGTTAATTCCGCATTTCTAAATCTCATTTTTAACAATTCTTAAAGTTTTAATCCGATTTGATAACCCCTTCTGAAAACTGCCTCTCACAATTATGATCTAGAAAAAAAATTCTAGGGCAATTCTCATTCCCTGTGGGTAGGTATTAGATAATAATGAAACAACAATGCTAAACATATTTATTCTATCAAATCTGATCTAAAGTAGATCATTTTGACAAGAGCTAATCTCCAAAAATCTAACTTACTGAAAAGAGTCCAATTGTGTTTTAGTTTGATTCAGACAATTTCTGTACAATTACAACAGTGTCATCCAAACATGTGATGGATCATATCCAATAGGTAACATCCTCCTGAAATTATATGCCATTTTTTAATTTAAAATAGGATTGTTTCAACTGTGTATTATAAAAGACCAGTGCATTTCGTTCATGACTATGGTGGATCGTCGTTTGCTTTAGGCCTTGTATAACCGGTTAATAAACATCATCGAAATTCCAAGAGAAGAAAAAGTAATATATGAAATATGTAGCATATTTTGTCCAAACCGTTTCATATTATGAATCATATTACTTCTCTTGGAATTTCGTTTGCATATAATAATGACCCAGTAACTTCTATCGTTTGTCAGTCGTATAATTTTCTTTGTTTGTGGCACTTGTCAAATTAAATTAATATTCTTCTTACTTGGGAAACCACTTTGCGTGTTCGAACTAGGGGTTTTCATGGTATTCCCAATTTTGGAGTCCACCGTTGCAATAAAAACATTTTGCTCTATCGCGAGAGCTGCAGTAGAAAAGCCAGCTTGTGCCATTTCTTCTGTTGTTGCTCTATATTTCTAGGTGACCAAGTGATAACCGATCATATAGGATCCGACAAATTAGTCCTGTTAAAGGAATGGATATTGCAGATTTCCTACGAATATTAAGATGTTACTAGGATAAGATAAAAATGTTACCAGGATGTAAAAATGTTAACAAAAGTGAGCGCCACAAAGTACATTCGTATAAAAGTTAACGAAAGGGCCGACAGAGGATTTCGCAAAAAAACGACGCCAAATCAGCAACATCAAGTCCTCAGGGGTCTGCGTTACAAAACTTCGTTGTATCCCATGTTTAGGAAACGACACAAGCTGCAAATCGAATATCTAAAATGCCAAATTCCAAATCCTTACACAGTAAACATTTTAGAAATAACCGTATTTAACCGACATCGTTTTTGCTTTTTACCGTTTTATTCTGTATTTCTAAGTAGCTTTAATGAGTTGACGAAAAATATTATGAAAAAATTGTTTAGATATTTTACATATTCTGTAATTAATTGTTATTGCGCAACCGAGCGAGGTACACAGTATTATTTATGACCTAATAATTCCCCGTGTTGTTATGTTACAGATTCCCCTTGTTTTTACGATGGCAAAGCGAACGACCAGTCTGGGAATTATGACGTATGTGCAAACATGAAACTACCAACCAGACATAAAATTCCATTGGCGGGATGTTTTAAACATTCCATATTTGGTACCATACGCAGAAATAATGTACATTTATAATTTATGACTAGTTTGAAGTAAAACATAAAAGTGGGTATATTATAATCAGTTGTACCATATATGTAACACAATAGGACTTCTAGTTACACCTACGCGCAGATATCGCAATATTCAAATGTTCTTCCATCTTGCGTGTTTTAAAATATTTAACTCAAAGGGCAATATTAACCAGTCACTGCAAAAACCAAAAAATATTTCACGAGGCAGTAATTACTCGCGATAACAATGGTATTGTTATGATTAATAGAGTAATTTATTATAATATTTCTATGGGCAAATTAATGACGTAGGTCAGTACCGCCGAACGCGGGTATGCAGAGTACGCCAGCCTACCCTGGCATTTTGCCAGGGTATGCAGCATCACCTGATTTTTACGCGTTATGATCATCAGATCGTCTACATTAATTGCCTGTCTGCACTACAATTCAACTGCGCAAGCCATACGAACGTTTTTTGGGTCTACATAAGTACATACACGGTATCTCCCAGTGCTGTGCCCATCAGGATTTTTCACGATCATTAAATTCCTTGCCGATCCGATAACGATTATTTTCCGACGCGAAAAAGCAAACTATGAGAGAAGTATAGTTTGACTTTACAGCTATAAAGCGATTAAACAGTTCTTTACACTATACGTAACTGCACAGATTAAGCTTTAGCTAAAGCTTAAAACATAAAAAAATTACATTTTTATACGGTTCGTGGTATAACGTATAATATATATATATACATATTAATTATATAGATTATTGCGTATATATTTGGTCGCACCTTTGCTGTGATATAAGGTCGTTAGATATATTCAAAGCATAAGCTTTATATTCAATAGCAAGTGTATTAATAACAGTTACGAAAGCTAATCCGTTTTTTTAACTTTATTTATTAAGCAGTCTTAAGAATGCTTAGCATGTACTTAAGGAGGATTGCTTGGACTCAGTCCAACTTGCACCTGACCGAAATGAGTTGACGCGTGTATCTGTTTGATGACTCGTGCGAACGCTCGAAGCTCACGATGATGATAAGAGAGAGAACACTTATGTTTTTTAATATAAACAGTCTGTTATCAATTAAAAACATAAAGCGAAAATTGCGTTAAAACTTATTTTACGCATTTCACACAATTAAAATTTTCAGAAATAAAAATGTGATTTATTGTTGTTTTCATGATTTAGTTTTACAGAATGATTAGATCCCACTACGTAACGTGATACCCTGTTGAATCTATTCCTGCCCTAACTAAAATGATTTAAAACTACTTTTTAGGTACGCCTGTCGGGATCATTAGATTTCCCAGGAGCGCACATACACATTTGAAATATGACATTTGTTTCACCAATTATTCCACGCGACTAACGAAAGTCGAATGGTTTACGTCTGGACGATTGAATTATTTTATAACTCGGTCCTTTGGCTGCAAACCGGACGATTATAACCGAACCGGAAGCTAAGGAATTTTTATAGGATTGGATGGGCTATAAACATTTGCACAAGCTTAATATAGAGGCGTACAACAACCACTGGCGACTATAATATATTATATTCTATATAGCCGTCTAAGGAACTCATAACACAAGAGCACCTACCTAATACTCGTAGTGCGTTTCTCCTTGCCGTAAGCGCATCTATTTTTTTGCGCGCCGGGCGCAAAATTTATTTTCTCCCTCACGTACGCTGGCTTTTCGTACGTTCGGCGCGCCTGACGTATAGGGCTTCAATGTAACAATTTGATTGCTGCTCTCTAGGACTATAAAATGGCAATAACAGCTGTACAATTACATTGCAAAACCCTATGTTGGTTATCCCCAACAACTTGATGTGATTCAAGAGACGATGACATCACCATTTCCTCAATCTGCCTCCAAAGTTTACAGACTTTTCTCTAATCGAATAAGTTGACAGGTGGCTTTGCGCAATGTCCCTTGTTAATGTGATGGGTACAGTCAGTCATATTCTTTGCTGGGTATGTAGAGAATAGAATAGGTTAATCATTTTATTACAGTGATTAAAAAAGGGGCCAAAACATACGGGCAATTTCCCGTTTGCCCCGCGAATACGCGAGGGACCATTCTTATCCGGCTAGTTGTCAAATTACGTCGCGAACATCGTCATGTTACCGAAACTATTGCATTGTGTTGTGTATAATTGAGAATTTCGTTTAATTTTGGAAAAATCTATCATTTCCTGGGTTTATAGGGCCTACAAAGCATGCTAAATACCTTCTTATTCAAGAACACAGCCCTCTAGCTGGGTACTGGTTTCGAATTTGCAATCTTTCGGCTAAAAGGCGTGATTATAACGATTTCTAAACTTTGGCTAAAACATGGCGAAAAAATCGGTTAGCAAATCGGTTGGCAGACAGAAATGTAGCGAATCACATTGTGTGTTATATATATGCTGTAAATCTATCAATTTTGTTGATTAACAATGTTTTGTTTTTAATGATACTTATTTTTTCCTGAATTTATAGAATTTGTTTTTAAATTTGCGTTTTTTATTTATGCCACGTGAAGTATGATATCATCATATTCTTACGGTTTCCAGTAACAGAAAAAGTAAACTTAACAAGGTTTAATAATTAACTAAACTCGCAGGTTGCTATAAAAACCGACCACGTCAATCTATTTACTTCATAGAACTGCTTACACGTACAGACCCTGCGACGGACTAAAGTCGGCAAAAATCTATAAAGTGTTGATTTTTTTTCGAGACAATATAGATAAAATACGAAGCACGTCTTTAAATATGGATGACAATATTGGAAGATTGGACCATCGAGATGCTGTGCAAATGTAAAGTATTTCTACTATTTTTTTAAGTATTTTTCCGCCAGGAAGCCAATATTGCAGGATTCTTGCGCTTTTATCTTAAGATAAAAGGTTGTCGATTCGAATCCAATAGCTTACTATAGTCATTTGCGTTGTTGGTCATTTGTAAGACGTTGCCTTAAACTAACATTTTATCTTGTTTTTGTTTCATTTTACATAAACTTTATTATACTGCCTTGTGCACATAATCGATTTATAATGTCGAGCCTTGGAAGATGACTTAAATTCATTTGTGTTATGTTTAAATTAAAAAAATACTAAAATACCAATTAGCGTCTGGTTTTCACCCAGTAATATTTACTCGTATGTGCTTTATTTCCAGGAGCGGTGCAGAATCCGAACCTGTCTGTCCGTATCCCGTTTCGCCGAACATGGCTCATTTCTCGGATAGAATTCGAACATTTATCAATTGGCCACATGGGACTACTAAAGCAACATCAGTACAGTTGGCACAAGCAGGATTTTTCTACCTTGGGGGTCGGGGCAGAGCGAGATGTTTTTATTGCAACGGTGGACTTCAAAATTGGGAATACCATGATAATCCCTGGTTCGAACACGCAAAGTGGTTTCCAAAGTAAGAACAATTATTTTAAGTAGAAGCTTAACTCTTTCCGTCCCAACTCGCCATATATGGCGAGTTGGTGAGAAAACATGGTATCCCGCCTGTACATAAATGGATGCAAATCTAAAAAAACGATTTCTCCGCAATGCGTAATGGTAGAGACCTCAGCTATGGCTCATTCGATCAAGGAAACCCTATATTTTATTCTCTGTAATTTTCGTGGAGAAATATTAAAAATGCGAGGAGTGATAGCCTTTCTTTTTCAAGGCTTCGCCTCTTATTTCTATCGATTTTACACGAATTTACAAGTGACTAACTCAGCCAATAGGAGTCGCGTTAACTTGCGGAGAAGCTCTTTTTGTCAAGCAAGTCTTTCTTTACATTCTCTGTAAATTTCGTGCCGTTGAGAAAAAAAGGAGAGCGTTGGTGACGCTTTCGCAGCAGGCGTTTATGCTTCGTGTTCACCAAAGCATGAATCCAGCTGGGCCTGCTGAGCGCACGATAAAGAAAAAGGCGGCGAGACTAGCCAGTTCGGTGTGCCCTGCTTTGAAGAATATTGGATATAGTATTTGTGTTTGTTTGCTTTTGTATGCCCTTTTTACACTTCCTTCACTGTTCTTATTTATACCCTTTACTATTTTAGTTCTACAAAACTAAAAACTTCAATGCGTTTTGGTTCAATTTTTCATAATATAGTTAGAATAAAGGAAAATTTCAATTAGGAATAGTAAAAAAACTACTGAAGATACAAATACAGTTCAAATTTTCCTGAGTACAAAAACTATTAGACAATCTACATTCCAATTTTCATATCATTTGGGCATACCAATAATTAGTGAGTATTTCGTTTGTCAGTGCACCTCAAAATTTTCAAAGTCGAGCAGAATTTTCTTTACATAAAAAGTGGTGTTCACTAAAGTTTACATAATATATTCTTTATTGGAGGTAGATTCTAGGTGTGCGGTTTGTTTAAAAGAGGGATAAATTATCTTTCCAACCATACTAAATATTAAATCATAGCATATATATGAGAAAAACTGTGCTAATTTGAAAATTACCAAAAATTGTGAAAAACACTGCGGGACAGCATGTTTAAATTAATGCATTTGGCCGGGAGTGAAAGAGTTAAAAATAACGTTTGTATAATTATCACAGGTACAATTTCGGGCATTCAAAGCCAATATTTTAAAACAAAATAAACAAAATAAATTTAACAGACGTGGACTGGTTTGACTCATCCCCCTAAATTTCGAATGGTGAAGTTGCCGACCAAAATATTTTATATATGAACGTTTAGACAAAAAATTTTAAAACCTTAAGATTGTTATCTAATCTGCAGTATATATTATGTTCACGAATGTGAGATATATAATTCCGAACGTGGAGGGTACGTGTGGTTATTTACCCATTATTTTCTGATTACAAACAATATATACACGAGTATAATTAGGTAATCAGGTAACCATGCTTAAAAACACATGTAGCCTATTTAGTATTTAATGTAGTTCTGTCCATTGCAGTTGCGATTTTGTTCGTCATCAAAAGGGACCAGAATTTGTACAAAAAGTCTCGAACCAATTCCCGGAATTAATGCGACCGGAAATACAAAGTCTGGTGCAAACTGCGATTTATCGTGTCTTGCCTCCATCGGCTAAACAAGTCGAACAACCAGCAATGGGCGCGGTCTCATTTGATGTGAGGAATCGTTCGGTTGACTTCGGTAAGTAAGTCGGCTATGGGTGAAAGATTGATCAAAACTACCCCTTGTGTACTCGGTTGTATACTTGAATTGAAGCTTGAAACAATTTAAACTATTCTAAATAATACACTGTCGGAACGTCGGTAACCGTACGGCGGACACAACGAAATTGGACAGTGCAGGTGTGATGACGACTACTAAATTTCCTCTTTCAGTAAAAGCTACTTCTCACGTTCTCTCTACTAATCTTGCAGACGCTCGGGAAAATGAGTTGGTGGAAACCGCGGTCAAGTTTGGCTTCGCCGAACACCTGGTGCGATACGTGGTTGAACGAAGTTGGCAAGAAAGAGGAACAGCACCTGATTCTCTCCTGGAACTCGTCATTGGTTGTCAGGAAGTAGAGAATAATATCCAAGTCGAACATGAATTTGATGGCGAACTTACTTAAAATGTATTGCGTTTTTAACGGATTGTAACTTATTTCAACGTATATACATGTTATGCCTCTGTTTTGTATTACACGTTTAAATCATATTATTTATTGCACCCGTCAATATTTCACCGCTTATACCAGTTGTATGCGCATGCGGTATTGGCTGGAAATGCGCGCTCAATCATTTCAGAGCAGCGTTCATAGATCTTATTGTTGTTTGCAAGTAAAGGTGTTACGCGCAACAAAGTGGGTTTTGCAATATAACTTGTCTGTACAGTTAGGAAAACGCACAGTTTAAAGTTTATTATCTAGCGATTGTGTAGGCAGGGTAGCAGTTTGCAACAAATAGTGGCAGTTTGCTGTTGCCAGAAAACAATTATAGGCTTTGGATTACGCAAAGAACAATAATTACAAAATATTTTTTATTGTAGTAATTCTGGTTAGACCTAATATTCATGGGTTGACAAAAATGTATGTACAGTGTCAGTGACATATTTAATGTTCACCAAGTAGCACTGTAATGACAGGCTAGTGGCATTAAGAAGCTAGGTAATATTGCGAGATGGTGATGATTTTGCCTGTAGTAGTGTTTAGAAAAAGGAGCTGAATATTAGCTACACCATCCTCTTGTAAGCAATAGGACCGGCGTAGGGTTGGCTGTAACAAACTATGGGGCCTGCTAGCTAGTTTCTTGTGCAATGTTTCTGTAGAAACTGCACGAATGTCCAAGGAGTCTTCATGTAAGCGTCGTATGTCTGCAGAGTGCCCAGTATTGGTGGTGTGCCTGGTGACGTGCTCTGTATTCATTGTATCTCTGGGGGATATCCAATCTATTCTAGGTGTTCAGGTGTATAGTTGTTCCGTTTATTTAACGCTTATATTTTGTAACGTGTATTTAGACCGAAAAGAATGATGCGTCAATTGGTACCTTAGTCGTAATGTTTAAATGATTATTTTGCTATGTAGCAATAGTGGTTATTGCCCAATTTTTGTACGATTCGCATGTGTTGTGGTATGCGCCGGTGTTCTAGTTTAGCTGTGAAATTTCCCAGGTTCCTTTTGATTTAAAATAGTTCCAGGTTCCTTTTGATTTAAAAGGAAACCCATTATAATTAACTTTTGTTTCTGCATGGTGACAGGCATGCCCAGTCTCCAGGTTATTGGCAAAAAAACGTATTATTTAATCAGGTAAAAATATTCGGTAATTCTAGCTGGCAATTCGATTTTTTTTCTTAAACTTTAATTTAAAAACAAAGGGATATTCTCGCTATAGTGAAAATTTTAAAAAAAATAAACATGGATACAAAAAAACATAAATGGAATTACAACAACCCAGTTTACCCCAGAAATCCCTAAAAAATGATAGAGAATCCAAACAAAAAAGATGGGTATGCCCAATTCCTATCAGTAACTTTAGCTAATATAGAATGTCCAGTAATATTTATAGATCAATAGAATATGGCTAACGGAACTAGAGATATCCGGGTGAAAAAATATAGTGAAAAAATGTAGTTCAAATAAATTTTATACTTGCACGTCTTTTACTAAACTTTTACTATTCGACTTGTATTTGTATCGTCACATATAGATTTTTCTAAACATCTCCAAAGCACTGTGAGAGATTATTTGAACCTAAAAAAAGTAAGCCTATAGTGGTGGAGGATGCTGGTATCCATATATCGGTGAGGCCAAGGCTTTTTATTGAGTCCCGGGGGATTGCTATGAAGAACTCCGTAATGGAAAAGGGAACTAGTAACCAACTCCACATAAAAAAGAATAACGATCTCCAGGTGAGGTTTAATACATGTTGACAGGTGTGCAGGAAATCTTGACAGTAATCTTCGTATATGGCACACGACTAAATAGCAAACCTTATACCACATAATCGGTTTCATTATAAATGTTCCAAAAGCTTCCTTGCAGCAAGCAGTTTGAGCAAAATCATATTTTGTCTTTAAAAATGCTAAAATTATGTACAAATAATGTTACACTACTACAATAAAAGTTTGGTTGGCGTGTAATCTCTGGTAATTTATTAAACGGATCACATGACTGAAATGGAATAAATAAAAATGGGGCTCTTAGAAAAAAAACTTTTGCGCTGAACAGCACTAAAAAGGTGCCGTTCTGCATAGTAAACCATTTATTTTTTTGTTAACCTTATTCTCTAGCAAACAAAATATATAACGTAATAGAAAAACAGAAACCGACTCCACATGTAGTTAGAAACTGGCAACTCAGACGATTTCGATAGCAGAAGCAGACCTGCACCGTTGCATAGTTTTATGGGGTTTTAGAAATATTTAAGTTAAAACAAGTGAAAAATAATCCTTTTAATTTTTGTATATCTAAATTATGTTATTAATAGTTCTTAATGTTTCAAACCGATGCGACAATACCACATCTGGTCTAGATTTCGTCGTGGCATCATTGCATGCCTATATATAAAGCGTTTGCGAAAAAATAAGAAAAAACGGACGAAAACAATTACTTACGGACTGCTATGTTTTCTTACTTTAAATGATAGATGCCTTGCTCATGCTGTATATCAGGGCTTGTGAATTGCTATATAAGTCATGTACAGAAGTATATGTTTCGAAAATGTTTCCTACATTGACGGAATAGCGGATTTTGTGGTACATCGATGTGTCAATCTATCCTATAAAATAACATACATAATGGCGCTAAACACAACTAATATGTACACAACATACCTAGTATTATTGTGTCCAAAACATAAATACGTATACTTTTGTAAACAAAACATTATGGGTAATTTTGTGTATATAAAACATATAACGAGTTCTATTGTGTACACAACATAACGATACAGGATATACTTTCTGGACAATGCAGCAGAATAATAAAGACAAAAAATAGAAGTAAACCTTGAGAAAATCGGTGGTCAAGGTTTAAAAAAAAACGAAACGTGTTCGTTATCTTCATTTTTTCATAAATATGAAGAAAAGGGATTATTAGAGATTCTTAAAACCAATAAAAATTAACAAATGTCGTTTTTACTTCATTGCAGAACAAGAATAAAATGTATGGAGTGGAAAATCCCCGACCGATCCGCATTTTCCGACGGTGGGCGCGAGGTGTTCTGACGATTGCCCGTGTGTTAACCCCCTTGGTTTTCCCATTCACGGGGATAAAGATGAATATCCTATCCTATCCCATCCTATAGCGGATTTTGTGGTAACATCGACGTATTAATTTATCCTATAAAATAACATCGATATTATCCCTAAACGTAACTAGTATGTACACAACATACCGAGTATTATTGTGTTCAAAACATATAAACGTACTTTTGTAGACAAAACATTATGGGTAAATCAGGCTTAAACTAGTTGCTCGTCGGCCGTATCATAGGGGCAGACACTTAGCATACATAGCCTTACCTAGAAAATTATTGGGTTAATACAAAAAATGAAGGAAACGCTTGATCATATTTACACACGTTGCAATTTTTCGGCAAACCGAGGTTAACGTGATGTCATCAAAACCGGATGGTGCGTATCAGTACAGTTTGCAACGCACCACATACGCACATACACACTTTGTGACGGGGGGAAGAAAGCGACGAGAGCATATAAAACAGTTATTGTACACATACCTTTACACTCTCTTACAGCATTAAAGAAACTGTCGACAAAGATATACATAAAGGCAAGAGGGAAACATATATACGTTTTAACCACGAAATCAATCCAGAGAAGAAATTTGAAATGGAAGCGTCAAAGCGTGTGATTCTGATTACTGGTAATTTTGTTGATCTTAATCGCATTGTGTTGATACTTACTTAAAAAATTTAACAACTTGTCTAAGTAGCTAAAACATTGATACAAAGTTGGTTAAGCAAAGTTTCCGCACAGGTAGTTCCAGGGGCATTGGAGCCGAGACAGCAAAGGGATTTGCAAAGCAAGGAGCATCATTGTGCATCACTGGACTTCCAGCTCATCACGAAGAATTGTCCGAAGTTGCCAAAGCTTGCAAAGAAAATGGTTCACCGCAGGTGATCAATAGCAATGAAACAATTTTAGTTTATTCTTCGTTTACGCATAACTTTAATGGAGTAAACATTGTTGCAACAACTAAACAGGTTCTGGAGGTATTGGCCGATCTGACGATTCAGGAAGATATGGATTCGCTAATGAATAAAACGATTGAGACATTTGGACAACTTGACGTGTTGGTTAATAATGCTGGTATCATAACCTTTGCAGGAATAGATCAGGTGCGCCATTTTTATCTTTTTTATAATTTTGCTGACAACTGGTTTCTTAAAACTGCTCTAAGCTTATTTGTGAAGTCTGTAACAAGGATCATATCATTAAATTATATACTTTGATTCTGTTCAAGTTTCATGTAATCTTACTTCGTCAACAATAGACATTAAAAAAAAGAAAATTATCCATAGATAAACTATAAAAACGCATATGTTAGTGACTATTCATGCAACATGTCGAATTCCCCCATGTAGCCTTTGTGTTATAGCTTTAATGAATAAATACTTTACTATTGCGCAACTTACAGTTTCAATCGATCGTTGGTATTCTAGGCAGTGTTCTATGAATGGGACACTTTACTTTAATCTTTTACGTTTCTGTTTGTAAAAGACTTGCCTACGCCCAATATAAAATTAAGTGACATCATTTACCACGTGATAATTTTTTTTATGCAAAACTTAAGATACGAACGAATTTTCTTTTTTGTTGTTGTCGTTTTGTTAGGTACTGTCATCCGTCCCCCAGCATCTTACATTAAATCAGTTGCAAACTTATTACGAGATATTGTTTTTCAGCATTTTAATAGCCCCGAGAATCACACCAAACTGCAACGTTCTTTCCAGTTTTTAGTATTGCAAATGTCTTATTTGTACCAAGACGCATCAATGTTTACCCTATTCTATAGTAATGTTTACTTAACCTTAATATGAAATTATTCTGCAGTACACAAGCGAGGATTTCGACAAGGTATTTAGCATCAATGTGAAGGCACCGATCTACCTTACCAAGATTGCAAAACCACATTTAATCAAAACCAAAGGCAAGGGTTAGACACATCGACACATGTTTCTTAATTTTTTTATTTCTTTATTTTTATTCTGATGGTATTAGTGTCAGCCACATTGCTAATATGTTATAATGTGGTTACAAAAATACTTTCTATGTTTTATACAGAAAAGTGACTGGTATGTATTGTACACAATATCACTCGGAATGTTGTGTACATATTGGTTTATTTTAGCACTAATATTAATGTTATGTTATAAGATACTTCTACATGTTTTTAGCTTTATTGTAAGATTTTACCGCAATGTTCTTTTCGTTAAAGTAGGAAACATCATCAACATGTGTAGTGCTGCACACGACTTATATAACCAGCCACAAGGGCTGATATACAGAATGAGCAAGGCATCTAACGTTTACTTCGTGAAAAACACAGCAGCAGGTATTTCAAACCTTTGTTTACCAATTTAAAAAATGCCAATCTTCTAATTCAAAATCATGGAATCTAACCATCACTGAATATAAAACAACGTTTCTTTGAGTATTGCAGTGCAGGTTCTATATGTATGTAAGAAGAATATATAGAACTAAAAGTCTTGTTATATACATGGCACCTATGACTTTTCGTACGCTGTGCAAACAGAACGAACGGTTACTTCTACCACACAATTTTCCATACCAAGTCAGGTTTTAAGTCTATAAACATTAAATACGGACGTATGGTACAGGCAACGTGGGGTATGGAATTTGGAAATTGATATTGGGGTTAGGTGTTTGAGAATTAATTGGAAAACGCAGTTCCGGAATGCCATATGACTACCGGTAAATTTAGTACATCTCGGTGAAAAATCAATGCATGTCAGAACTTCCATCATGGCCACACGCCCACGTTGTGCAAAGCACGTTACGAACGTAATATCCCTTGGGTTGTGTTCACACACATAACGACAGATATTTGATTTTTATACGTTGTGGATGTGGTTCTAACATACGGTAAACTTTATTATTATAACAAATTAAAGTTGTTTATTATTTAATATACATTTCAGCGCTGGCAAAGGATGGGATTCGCTGCAATGGAATATGGTAAGCTCTGTACACTGTAATTGTGTGTCGTATATCTAGATTGTCAAAACGCTACATCGACTATACTGTGAGTACTCCTGGTAAATCAGTCAAAGGTAGATAGGATAGATTACTTCGTGAAATTCGTAAATAAGTGTACTCATACGGGTAACTGTCAGCATACCTCGCGCCTACTGTCGAGTTACCGCGCAGCTATTGCATTGTGATTTATATGATTAAGACGTTCCCTCAGGTTAGTAGAACCCATTAATAAACCAAGCCATGGCGATGCTCGTTCATTACCATTTTTTATTCTTGGTTATTGCAACTGATATAAATTTATTAAAATGTGACGCAAAACCCAAAACCTTAATAGCACGAAACAGTTAGATTTCCACTGTTATACACGCTCAGATAGAATTTAGACACGCTCAGATCGAATTTAGATTCCTAATTAACCTAAAATGTCAAAGCAATTAACCAAACCAAATAATTCCACAGCCCTGGTGTAATACGAACCCAAGCTTTTGATGAATCGTTGGACGACGCCGCAAGAGAACAGCTGTTTCAAGCGCAAATTAGTGAACTTGAGAACCGACTACCAACTAAGTCCGAAGTAGCAGATATGATTACGTTCCTGGCATCCGATAAAGCTGCAATGATTACTGGAGAATTGATCAAAATTGACGGCGGAAGGGCATTGAGCGGATAACTAATATTATACATACATAAGCATGCATTAAAATACAAGAGTAATATGTTACTATAATCAGAAAATACTGCATGAATTAAAATGTATCCTGTTATGCAAATATACTCAGATTTTGCAAATATACTCAGAAAAATAAAAAAAATTGACATTGTGTGCTCCACTGTTCCAATAAACGTGGGTATTGTAACCGCTATCTTCTGCATGTTTTATGCAAAATGAAGGTATGAAATGGAAATTGTTTACTCACAACATACGTCGCGTCTACGACAAATCTCGGGAATGTCTCAGTGTGGTCTATTTAAATAAAACAACAGCATCTGAAGTAATGTTGATTATCCGCAGTTAAGACCGAATATGGTAGTATAGTGAGGTCGTTTACCGGAAAATGCATAAACAGAGTAGTTTTAGTGAATTATACGAAATTAAAAAAAAATGTTTCTGTCGTATTTAAGACATTAAAATTAAAAACTGGGTTCATATATACAGATAATTTTGACATGACCAAATACCCGATTGTAATTAGGAGCTAAACTATCCATGAGGATTTCCCTCACCTGCAACAAACCGCATATCCAATGGCATTCGCGCATTGTCCGACGACATTATTGTTATATTTATACTGTTGTACTAGAACACGATATTCATGATTATCCCCGTTTTCAGCGGGTAAATAACACACGAGCATACGTCAGATCACCTCGCATCCACCGTCGGTTAACCAGAGCTACATGCAGTGTGTTGTGTATGATTCACACTTTCCGTTAATTTGGAATTAACTTTTTTTCGCTGGATGTGGGCAATATCCGTAGTTTTGGTGAGCAGAAGTATTTTACACAAGGACAAAGCCGACTAGCTAGCGACCAGTTGTAAATCTTCAACCTTTCGACTCAAAGGCGACGCACTTACCCACAAGCTAGAGGCGTGTACTGCCTCAGAGAACTTACCTAAATTTGTTTCAATACGCTTTGATATTAAATGTATCTGAAATGGTTCTTTTTTCTTAGTTTTTATATGCCAGGCTTTTACTTTCAAGTGAGTCACCCGTCACGACATTAACTTTAGTTTTACTTCATTCATTTTTTGCCCCAGTATTAAATAATGGCAAATAAAAAAATCACCTCAAGGAAAACGGCAGAAAGGGCTAAACAAACAGTAGTTAAAAACACGTCATTGACAAAAGAGGGATATAAGGATATAACTAAATACAGCGGCAGCGGACGCGGCGGTCAAGCCGATACGAAAAACAACACTGTAAAAAACAAAAATTAATTATGACGATATAAAGCCCTGAAAAAGAGAGTGCGGCACGACCAGTACTGTTGGGGAAGTGGACTTTAAGTAAAGGTGTGGCCCGAAAGCGTGGACCAAAGTGAAAAAATCTTTAAATAAAATTACACTAATCTCAAAAGACACTATGGGAAAATTTGCAAAATAGTAATCCACCAGTTAAACCAACAAAATAGCTTGCAAATTTATGAAATACTAGATGCCCCAGCAAGGATCCAATTTTATTAATTATTTGACACGACAACATTTATTAGCCGGTGGGTTCTGCACCCAATACATCAGTATTTATTGCAACATTTTTGGGTGCATAGCTTTACTGCATCCAATAAGACTTTTCATTTTAATTTTATTTAATTCTCTTTTAAGAACCCATCAATCCAACGGGTTAAGGCAATATCCACTAAGTGCCTTGAATAGAATAGGATAGGATATTCATGTTTATCCCCGTAAATGGGAAAACCAAGGGGGTTAACACACGGGCAATCGTCAGATTACCTTGCGCCCATCGTCGGGTTACCGGAGCTATTACAGTGTGTTGTATTTGATAGACACGTTCCTTCAATTTGGTAGAACCAAATAATCCGCTGGGTTTGGGCAATGTCCGTTAAGTTACTTGCCCAAGGACCAGGCCCGGTGCTAGGAACCGCGGGGCCCAATTAGAAATGTGATGGCGGGGCCCCTACTCTTCATAGCAAAATTTATGGGTGTTTATATATCATAAAATACATACCAGTACATACAAACTACAAAAATAGACATTTAATACTTGCTATAAAACAAATTAAAGGTAATGTGGATGCCTATTTACGATATATTGTTTTACTTCCAAATATATATATATATATATATATATACAGTGGAACCCCGCTTGGAGACCACCCCGATAACACGACCACCTCACTATCAAGACCACTTTAGTGCGGTCCCAAATAATTTACTATGGTAATGCATTGTATTCTGTTTCAATAACGCGACTACCCCGGTTTCCAGACCAGGACCGCCATATTTTGGTCCAAAACTTCAAATTTGACTCCGCTTAAGTGACCACATGTGCTAAATAATTTCCCTTTGTCACCAAAATAACAAGGTTAAATTTTATTTATGATCAAAACAATAAGAATAAATGAGCGCACACAAAAAAATGTGGCAAACAGAACTGAATCCTACAAGATAAACTTTAGTTTTAACTTCATTCTGCAGTATCTGATAAAAATAATGGCATTTGGTGAAAACTTAGTAAAAATGCAGACGTTTAACCCTTTAGAAACGAGATTGTTTTTGCGCAATTTGCGCGTTTTGACCGAGTCTGCTTTGTAGTGCTCTAGCGCCTCTCGTGTTATAGTTAGAGCAAAATGTTCAACACTAGAGTTGTTCGAAATAAAATTTCCAAAATTTCTAAAAATTTTATTTTTTGATGACGTCACTATCTGGCCATCCACGTCATATTCTTTCTTATACAATCTCATAGTTTTTGATCTTTTGACAATACAGCCTAACTTAGTTTTACAAAGTTACTCAGAAACACATTTCCTACAATTATATTATAATTTTGATTTGATGACGTCATCAAAATAATATTACGTCACTAATTTTATGTTATAGGTCTACCTATGCCAAAGTTTTTTTTTGTTTTTCTTTTATAAAAAATGTCACATTATGAATTTAGATTACTATTAAGTCCACATTGAGTTTTCTTACTAGTTTTCGTTGAAATAAATATAAATGAAGTGTTTGAACCAAATTGCATACTATAACCGTAAAGATAGTCAAAACCACCCCAAAAATGTAAAAAAAAACAGGTAAGATCACATCTGGGACATCCCAAGAAGCGAAACTGATTCTACTGTCATAGAGACATTAAATAAAACGAACATTTTGAGCATAGTATTGAAAAAAAAACGTTTTTTGCGAGATTTTTCCCTCAGAATTAGTCCAAAAAAGTCATAAAATTCAACTAAACTTTACTTAAAAATTTTAAATGCAAAGTTATGTTTAATTTTACTTTTTTTAAAAGATATATCATATAGCTTTCCAAAGAGACCAAAGTTTAGCAGTTTGGACAAGAAATTCTGGTGATTTTCCATTTTGAATGACCACATGTCAAAAAAGCCAAATTTGGTCTTATCGTTTTTAAAGGGTTAAGCTGCATATGACGACAACTTGCTGCAAGTCAAAATTCACTAACACGACCACCCCGCTAACGCGACCGCTTGATCACGGTCCCATAGGTGGTCAGGTAAGCGGGGTTCTACTGTATATATATATATATT
Organism: Ciona savignyi; assembly: GCA_000149265.1. Lineage (NCBI taxonomy): Eukaryota > Metazoa > Chordata > Ascidiacea > Phlebobranchia > Cionidae > Ciona > Ciona savignyi. The sequence goes on from CH002962.1 coordinate 339,968, forward strand.
GTTTAGCAACCATATTCATTATGACGTAACAGGCAGACACAGAAATATAAATTTGACTTACGATGCATAACAAATTGATATTATGAGAAAGAATATTATTTCACTTTTTATTCTACGTTTCAGTAGTATTTTAAACTTCGTAATACAGAAAGACCCCAGCTAGCGCGGGGCCCCTTCAAGGTGCGGGGCCCAATTTGATCTAATCGGTCAAATCGGCCTAAAACCGGCCGTGCCAAGGACACAGCCGCATATCTAGCGATCAGTTTCGCACCTGTAACCTTTCGATTGAAAGGCGACCCACTTAACCGCCAGACTAACCGTTGGTTCATTTAAAAGTTCTGTATTATCATAAACAATGATTTGATAACTTCCATATCGCAAATTGAAAGCCAAAACAAAACTCCCTATTTAGAAACATTTTAGAAATTTCTATGGCAATACGTGGCTAGTGATGACGTAACTAGCCACGCTGATCAATTGTGACGTTGCAGTCTGCATAATTTCTGGAGTTAGTTCAGGTTACGCAGATTGAGAGTCGTTTTTTGTTGATTAAATCAGTTAACTTGTAGGAAAAAATAGACTTTACGCAAAGAAGCGTTAATGTTGATTCGGTCACAGATACATTGCTGCAGATTATAATAAAGTTGGATATGTAACCTTGCAAGATCCAAGAAGATAATTTTTGCAATTAACCTTAAGATTTTTTTTAACTATTTTAGTAAAATACGTAATAAAAACAATTTTGGTGAAAACATATCATAATTACTTAAAACCACACAAAATGTTGTTGTCTTTATAACATAATTTTGTAAACGTTATAAATGGAAACAAATTCAGCGGGTTTATATTTTGTGTCACGGCTCTATTTGACTGGAATTTGTTTACTAAAGTTTTCTTTTAAATTTTTGTACAACATATTATAACCTGGAGTTTGGGTGTGAAAAAGTATGTCAGGCACATCTTTTGGTTGTCAGTAACTACTGCAGTGTATTTGGTGGGCAACGCTATAAAGAGAGGGAAAGCGGAAAGAAGGGAATCTGCTAACCAAAACTATGGAAATTAATTTTACCCTTTTCCTAAACACCCCAAACTAACCCTAACTTTAACCCCATGTTTAAAACTTACTCTAATGCCCTAATAATTATTTTAGTGCGCAATTTCCCTACTTCCCGTTTTCCTTTCTTTTAGTTTTCCCTTATTTGGTGCACCTTCCGTTTTGCTATATCTATTTTTAACAATAATATTGACTATGATTTGATATACCCGTATTGTATGACTTGTTATCAAACTAAGACACTGTAGTATGACCCTAACCCTTTAAGCTGTGGCATTAGGCTCCACTCAATATATAATCTGATTTAAAGTTTTAAATGTAACGGTTGTTTGGTGAAGTCACTTTAATTTTCCCATGCACCAGGATACGAATGATGTTTGAATTTATGTAAGTTGTTTTAAAATCAGTTTAAAAATAATTTTAATTTCTATTGTGTAGTTGCAGACTTTGATTGAAAATGCTCCCCAAAAGTTTAGTTTCTGTCCTAATATTAACTTTTGTTGCAACTTCCACTGCAACATTGGTCAACGAAGATGTTAACCGAGTCATCAACCTTAAATCCCATTTGGTAAAAGTTACAACAACAGTGGTATTGAAAAATACTGGAACTTCTCCTGTTTCCGCTTTCGTATTCAATGTGGATCCTTCACATATAAAAGAACTCGCTTACATCTCCATTTCCAAGGTAATAATATAACAAAAGTTTAAATTCATTGCTGCATGAACTAAATTACGATTAATTGGTAATTGTGGGAACCACTCAAAAACTTCGTTTAAGGCCAGGTTCATAGAAAAAAATGTCTCTGGCACTTCAAAAATTTTGTTGGCATTAAAAAACCTAAAATCTGAACTTTAATGTTACAGAGTGGTGAGGATGATGTTTTTTTCAAATTGGAAGAAAAAAGTGGAGAAAAGGGGACATTTACCGTCTCTTTGCCCCAGCCATTAGCTTCCAAATCCACCGTCACCTTCATAGCCGAGGAAATTTATTCCAGCGCTCTCAGCCCCTTTCCCAAGTAACACCATTTTCTTTTGTGTTGATATGAAATATTTTGTATAAAACATGAAGATTTCCCATGTGCTAATGCACCTTGCATTGTTCTTATTTACACAGATAAAACATTAAATAATCTTTATACTATCCTAATAAATTTTGCCTGGATTAAATAGGTTTTCTTAACCAGTCTTGTACATATAGTAGAAGAAATAGATAGTTATTTAGTTTTTATGTAAGTTCACTAACTATGTATCTTCAGTTACTTTTACACAAGATGTTAACTTCTTAACTGGAATTACTTTAAATCCCTGTTTCCACTATAACTCACAGTAATTATTATTATTACTCTTCCCATGGATATCAACTTTAACTCTTTTTATTTCCCTATTAAATATGTCCTTTATCTAAAACCACAGGGAAATCACCCAGTCACAAAACCAACTGCTTATTTTCCGTGGGAATCATTTCTACTATTCCCCGTACTTATCCGAAACCCAAACTACTTCAGTGGAACTGCCATCAAGCACAATTGAAACTTACACAAAGTTCGGCAACCCATCGCTTGAAGACACCACTATCAAATATGGAGACAATAAAGAATTTGAGAATGTTCCAGCAATGAGTCAGGTATGATTATGCTGCAAATGGTTCAATGTAGTTTAAAAAAACTTATTGGACACTTACATAAACTGAAAGGTGTTTGGACAAACTGCACCTTTGCCTCCAAATTGCACTCACATCCCTATTGTGCTGTCTGCTTGGTAATTTTTGCTAAATCAGTAAGGTATTCATAAGTGTTCAAAAATTTTTCTGCAAAATGTCAAATGCAGGTACCTATACCACTTGCCCACATTTTGGTTTTGATGTATTGCAGTGTGTGGAAGTGGACACTTGGTCATTTTAATGTGTGTACAACTCACTAGATATCAGTTTGTTGGGGAAATTTAAAATAATTTAGCTGTTATCATTCTCTACTAAATGCACTTACATGACCATTTGCTACAGATAAATTCTTAACTGTTTAAAATCCTGTAATGTGAACTTCCAAATGTCCACAGAGCGCCATGAAAGTTCACTACGAAAACAACAACCCGTTTTTGACTGTAAGCAAATTAACCAGAGTGATTGAAATATCGCATTGGGGAAATATTGCTGTGGAGGAGACACTGGATATCAGACACACTGGAGCCAAACTGAAGGGTTCCTTCAGTAGATATGACTACCAGCGACAACCCAACAGTGGAGTGTCCTCGGTAAAGTCATTCAAAACCATCCTCCCTGCCTCAGCATTGGATGTTTACTACAGGTAGGTTTTGATTGGCAAAATAAATAAATAGTTTGGTTGTGAAAGTATTTAAGGTAGTGGTAGTTAAGATAAAAAGGGTAAACATCCCATAATAAGTGCATCAATATAGTACTAACATGCTAACATGTAAATAATGAAACAAAAAAAAAGTCATAAAAATTAACCTTTCATAAACTGTTAACATATGTTGCAACTTGTATTTTGGCACAATATGACTTTTATCTGTCTTCACCCATGAGCATTTAATCCAATTAACAATCCACAAAGCGTAATTAATGACTGGTCGTCAAGTCAATAGTAACAGATAATTGTCATTCACTTATTGAGGTGCTAGTGTAACTGACAGCTATTCCACCCAGAGATGAAATTGGAAACATTTCCACCTCGAACCTGTTCAAAGCTGACGAAGCAGTTGAGTTTGAGATTCGACCTCGATTCCCGTTGTTTGGAGGTTGGAAGACTCACTACTACATCGGGTACAACTTGCCAAGTTACAACTATTTGTTCACAAGAGGTAAATTATAAATGCTCTCATTTGTGTGTTCATTTGTTTGGGTTACAACTTGCCGAATCCAAATAAATATTTTAGCTGTTTTCTAAATAAATTACCAATACTCGTATTCCATTATGTCGCTGACTTAAGCTAAGTACTATATATTTTTTGGAATATACCACATACCAGTTATTTTCTGGCTATATGCTAATTATAGAGGCATATTGGTGCAATATAGTTAGTTATATATTCGCAGTACTACATTTTACCAGATGTGCTTTAGCATAAAAATGGTAACTAAGTCTTGTCGATATGGACTAATATATTTATTATCCCACTATATTATGCAATTTTAGTTCACATTTCGGGATGCAATTTAGAAGGAAAAAGTTTTCCCCATATAATAGTCAACTTCTAGGTGATGTAAACGCCCTGAAAATGCGATTTGTCGACCACATAATGGATGACCAGGTGGTGGAAGACCTCACAATCAAGATCATTCTCCCTGAAGGAGCAAAGTAAGTAATTGTTGATCAGTTGTTTCATGGATCCAAACCTGATATTGGTCAATGTTACACTTCGTGGTATTCATTTCTCGCAATTGACTCTAAAAAGCATCAATTCACAATCCGTTTAGCTTGGTGGGTTAATGCGTCGGATTTTAGCCGAAAGTTTCAAGTTTTGAAACTGGTTAATAGTAAGTCGGTTGTGTCCTGGCTAAGGCACTTAGTGCACATCCTTTGAACCCAGTGAATAACTGGGTTTTACCAAAATTAAAGAAACATCTTAATCATACAACCACTTGGGACTATTCATAGAAACTGGGCGGTTGGTGTGAGGTAATCTGTCGAATCCCTGTGCAACAACCCCCCTTGTGTTTTCCCATTCATTAGTATAAAACTAAATATTCTATTATAATTAATAATCTTGAAATGCAAACAAAATCAACTTTTTTTTCCAAAAGTTTTTTATAACGAAGCATAAGCGCTCATTGTGCCTGAAACTTGCTTTGCCGACTTGTAGTACTAGTAACATAAACCCCCTGTGACAACTCTTAATATTTTATTTGCCATGTTTATATTGCCGCAATCACATTGTTACATCACAATGCATATTACCCAGGAATATAAAGACAGAGCTCCCGTACCCAGCGAAGCGTGAAGACGATTCGCTTCACTTCACGTACCTGGACACGGTTGGACGACCCGTGATCACATTCACAAAGAAGAACCTCGTTGAACAGCACATCGATGATTTTGTGGTGAGTTCCAACTTTATTGCAAAATAAATTCCAACATTCATGTGGTTGTGGTGTTGTTGTGAATTATGTTTCTTGTCAAAAACGTCAATGTATTTTTATTTTTTATGGTTAGAAATTTTATGATAACAATGCTGTGTCTAGGAAAATCGAGATTTAGATAGATGTAACCACAATTTTAAAAGTTGTAGAAATGAGCGCTTAATATACTTTATGCAATAAGTCTATTCCAATAATCTACTTCCTGCACATGACAAATAATATATCATCCTCGCCACATGCACCTTATTACCCCCCCAACACCACAGGTGTCGTATACATTCAACCGACTTCTGCTGCTGCAAGAACCTCTTCTCATCGTCGGAGCTTTCTTCATTCTCTTCTTCACAGTAATCATCATCGTTCGATTGGATTTCTCCATCGCGCACGACAAGGTGCAGGAGGCCAGGATGAGGGTGCAGGGAGTCATTGAGCAGGTTTGATCATCTCTTTTAATAAAAAAATGCCCAGTAACATAGAGAATAGTTGTGGCAAGATGAAATATATGTTTGAATACCAGCAATAGAAAATGTTGATTTTGATATAGCATCTAGAAATGTGAAATTGTCCTAATGATCTAAATTAGCCCTAGATTTGATCACCACAGCTCTGGGATGTTAACACCCACCCACCACACAGGTCCAATCACACCAAGCAAAACGACAAGGTTGCTATGAAGCCTACCAAGCTGCTGTTACCAAATATAAGGTAACCTTTAAAAATCCAGTTGTTTTAAACCTCTTTACACCATGTTTACTTCAGAAGCAGAGGTGTCAAGCTACCACATGTCGTGGATATAATGAGACATTGTTTTATAAGTTGAATTATTCCATTTATTGGGTCAAAGCAATGATAATCAGGAACCCAGCTACTAATTGATTTAAAACTCTACAGCTCAATATATGATAATCTGCAATTGAGTTTATTAAAAATTACCACCATAGCAAATAACAATTAATTAATTAAAATCCTTCCTTCCAGTCGACGAAGGACCACTCTTCGCTTGTTGCCACTCGAAAATCAATTGAGAGTAGCCACAAGGAGGCGACCAACACAATCAACCAACTCCTGGTTAAACTTCGTGAAGATGCCGTTGAAGCTGCTGATAAAGTAGGTGTATGATGTCATAATCGGATTGTATTTTATGTCTCAGCTATGACGTTTTTGGTGTTTCATACCTTAGTTCTAGGCAGGAAACAGGTCTTCGAATCTTCACAGACCAATTTTAATAAAAAACAATTTACCTTTAAGTGAGTTCAGGCTACTACTACTAGTATAAGTCAGTTTTACATCCTTAGTCAGTGTAAGTTCCAAGCCAGGTTTATAACACAGGGAGGAATTTTCCTCATCCCCCAAAAAAAGTTTCTAACGGAGGTGATCCAAGCGGAGCAGCTAAAAGCGAGCCGGTTGAAAAAGAAGGCTCCAAGACGTTCATGCGCCTTGCTGTCTATACAGGATAGCTTTCAAATCCAGACAGTCTCCGATTATATTAAAACAAGAATGTCAGTGGTTAGTTTGTGTTTCAATGTTAATTTGTCTATATTACATTATAAAATAATTTTTAAGATTCAGTTGTTAAGTAAAGTTTTGAATCTATTAAACCCATTAGGTTAATTGATTATTTTTTCAGCATCATTATTTTAAATGAGATTTGTGTAAATTTAGAAGGAATGCCACAAATCATCAAAACATTGTAGCATTTTACCAGTGAATAAACTTGATGCGTAACATGTAACAGTTTTACAACATGCATATCGCACCACTGTTAAAACCCACAAATATAATTGTCTGCAAGGTTGGTTGAATTATCCATCGTTAATTTGCAGAACGATCCTCTCGCTAGTTGTTTGTGCCAGGCTTTTAGAAGTCGTTGACTGAACCCAGTAGTTTATTGGGTTGAAAAGACTAAATCAACATTTCCATCGTTTTCTTAATTTCATCAATTTTTTCTTTAAAGTTTATTATAGTGATTTATCATAGTCATTCATGCTGATGAAGTCGGTTTATCAAACTATTTTTAAAATACGCAGGTGCAACAGCTGAACCAAATCGATGCAACTTTGAAGGATAAGATTTCGCATTCGATCCAACTCGCTGAGAAACTGGTTCAGGGGAAGATCAACCGAGAACAATACATGGATCAGGATGGGAAGAATCAGAAAGTTATCGAGGAAAATGTGACGAAGATTGAGAAGTTGGCGAATTCACTTTGAGCCTCGTGGTGTGGTCTTTATATCAAATAGTTTCAAAATTGAAGTGAAATATTTAGTGAATTTGGTTGAAATTTGTTTGAAGCAAATAAAAGTTATTTGGAAGCAAATCTTATGGTGTAATCACGTAACAACCCAGGAAGGAATAGTCTTAATTCGGATCGAAACTTCAGGAATAACTGTATATGAACATAAAGAAATAAATTTTGGTTAAAAAGCACAGGTGAATTCTCCGAAGTCGTGAAAAACGATATTTTTTAGGAATTTAGCCTTTTTATTAGCACTTAACATGATGCTTTAATTTAGGATAGGATAGAATATTCATGTTTACCTCCGTGGGAATGGGAAACCCAAGGGGGTTCACACACGAGCAATCGTCAGATCACCTCGCGCCCATCGTCGGGTTACAGGAGCTATTGCAGTGTGTTGTATATATGCTAGAAACGTTTCTACAATGTAATTCATGCTCACGCCTCACCTACTCAAAAATCAAATTTACGAAAAATAGAACAATAATTTATTTGCCATTACCCTGCTTAGTGTGAAGGATGCAACTGAAAAATACGAGGTTTGACTGTAATTTAGAGCTGTTTTTCATCAATATGTCACAGTCATGCTCGCGCCCCCCTTGAGAAGCTTTTACGCCCCCCGGTTTAAGAACCCCTGATTTAGTAGAACCGATTAAACCGCAGGCTTCTGGCAATGTTCGTAAAGTGCCTTGCCCAAGGATACAACCGACTAGCTAGCGACTAGTTTTGAATCTAAAACCTTTCGGTTGAAAAGCGTCCCACTAAACCGATAGAACAAAAATTCGCCTCAATTTTCATAAAGTAGTTTTCGAAATTTGTACGGAAAATTGTTAGATAACCTAGTCTAAATATCTACAACCGACATTTAAGATGTAGGGGAATTCCCCGTAGTCGTCATCAACAATATCAATTATTTTTCTGGTAATAGTTTAACTTATTTCGAGCATCGTTTTTAACAAGAAGTTCCGATTTAGATCAGATTTAATGAAACGTTAGTTCGTTAGCAGTCTTAGCACACGTTGTTGAAATAAAAGAGCGTAAAAATTATCCAGGGAAATACCCTAAAAATAAGATTGTTGCTGAAATATTAATTGTGAAATGCTATGTCGCACAATTAACTCCTATAGAGGTTATATGACTGAAACAGCATGAATTGTTAGGTAACACTATATTGATATGCAGAAATCGACAGCTTGGAAATTAAATCTAGGGGAATTCCCGGTAGTTGTCACCAACAAAAAATTGAAATGTTGTAGGAAATATGGGCATTTACACTTAAGACAATTTGATTCAGGTTGAATGTTTTAGAAATGTTAGCCAAAATAATATAGATGTGCGTTTATTTAAATTGTGGTAAAAGGCGCAACGAAATACCACACAGTCATCCCAAAATTTCACGCAATCTTATAAATATAAAAATAATGTAATCGGCATAGTTTTAACCCTCTTTTAAGCGGAATATATTAGCTAATGAGTTATAGTTGTATACAGATCTAACCAGAATAAACTTTTACTCCAGGTGTGCTTGCAGAAACAAACAACTATGTTTACAAAATATATCAATTATAGTTAGGGACCTTGCTTATATAAAGATATAGCATACAAATAGTAGTGGTTAACACTCTCTACTTTACATATAATATTTATATATTTTTTGCATCAGTAAAGATATTACAAATGTTCCAGTTGCAGTGAGAAGATATACCATGATATTTGACTCTCGCGCCATTTTACTCATAACTGGATTAGTCTTAATATAATTGGTAACTATTGATGCGTTCTTATTCTCGTGCGGGAAAGGCTTTTGTGGAATTTTCTCTCCAAGAAAATCACATATGGGCCTCCAACCATCTTCCAGATTATGTAAGAGTAACTGGTATTTTGGTGTTTTCTGTTTGAAGCAATTGTTTCCATTAAGATACACAATTCATTTTAAATTAAGGTAAAGTCAAGGACGAGTCTTATTATTTTTTGAAAGCCTAAAATGGTAAATAATGTAAAATAAGATATTTATATTTTCTACACGCGAATGCGAAAATTAAGGGAGAGTCAAGATTTAGTCATAATTTAAATTCCAAGCCCATGGATGACGTTATACACTGTCAGTTGTCAGCTTATCTCGTGTTCGCCGTCGATGTGTTTATGAATATAAGTCTTTTTAGTCCCATATAGTATACCCACCTTTAGAACGTAGAGATTATGCTGCCGGTATAATCTGATTGCGACGGTGGAACTAATGTTGGTGCTTGACCATGGCCACGCTCTCCACAAACCGTACGATGCGACGACTGGATGTACAGAGATTAAGTATAACAATCATAATTCAGAGACAAGTATTTTTATGAGTATTTTTTACTTTTGTTTATATGAAACAATAATAACGGACTAACACCCCACCAACTTTAAATTTAATTGGAATCCCTCAGAAGATTTATGCCATAGATGTAACCAAATAATATCACAAGATTTTTACCGACTCGTCGCAAAAGATCAAAGTATCCAATTTTCCATCCGGTATAAGAGAACATATGAAGTAATAGAGGCTGTGAATTGTGCTGTGAATGAACCTGTCTTCTTAAACTTTCAAGCCACTTCTTCTCGTCACGAATAGTCAAAATCACCTGTCCAAAATAACGGTACTGACTGTGAAAAGCTGGGGGTTAGTGCCAAGGTCTGTTTTAAAGTTAGAGTTAGTTCTGGGTTTAACAGTAGTTTTTGCGGGAGGGTAAAAATTGGATTCTATAATTTTAGCAAGTTGTTTTCCTCATTTCCTCTTTCTCTACTTTTAGTTTTGTCCGTGTGGGGATGTTTTTTCATTTAAATTATATTGCAGCCCTGAGAAGAAACGTCGATTAGCCTATGTGATTATTTTTGAGTCTGTGTTTTTTTAGCACGTTAATGAGATCTTTTGAAGTTACGTAAGTGGTAATTTTCCATTCCTTACTTTTGCTGCGCGGGCTATTCATGATGAACTCGTAACTAACACTTTTTTTCTTTAATTATTGGCTTTTCTATATGTGGCGTTACCCATCCACCATACGACTTAACATTTTTACCCAGGCTTAGGATAACATGATATGATATTCATGTTTATGTGAGTGGGAAAACCAAATGGGTTAACACACGGGCAATCGTAAGATCACCTCGCCCCACCGTCGGGTTCATGAAGCTATTGCAGTGTGTTATGCGCCCTATCGAAATCCTACACAGATTGAACAGCCTCCAGGACGGTATATAGCTTGATATAAAATTATTAGTGTGTACACTTTAAAGCCGTAGCGTATGACTAAAGATCAGTTAGCTGACCTTGGCATCAGGGTATGCCTCCAGTATTTGCTCCCAAAACAAACAGGCTGGAGCACCAACTACCGCGTCCACCCCCTTGTACATTTTCTTAAAATCGTCCAACGATCCACCGGACTCCAAAATCCTCCTCCAATCATCTCCATGGTGAACGACATGTTCCATCCAGTCATAAACGGCATAGCCGAATGATTTTAATACTGCATTCATTGTCTTTGTTCCAGTTTTGGGATAACTTGCCACTATAACCTTCATTGTGAACTAGGTTATAAATATCCCTGCTGATGTAATGTAACAAAGTGATAATACATTAGCATAATACACGAGAATAATAGAAAGTTTACTTTTCCACGCATTACCAAGGAAAGTTTGTAGCGCCCAGATATTTTAAAGTAATCGTTAAAAGTGACTTTAGCTACTAATACTCAATTCAATGGCATTTAATTGGCAGCTTACTTTAAAATTTCCTTGTGTTAGTTTAGCCAATAATAGGCCTACAAAGTATCGAAATTTCTATTCATACACAGTTATCAGATTTATTAAGTCTTCCGAACTTTATTTACAACCTGCGATCACATCTTACAGTAATTGTCATCTCCTTTACAACAGCTTTCTAACGCCAGATCATTTCGCTTAGAAATGTAATAAGACCTTTAGGAAGTAATTACATTCACGCACTAAATGTAAAACGTCGTATAACCTATGACGGGACGTTTATGCGCGGCCGGAAATCGCATGGCATTAGTCAAGGTATTTGTAACTTCCGACTAGGTGCTGGCTCCTAACACCTGTCTTTGTGAGAAGTTGCAGTATGCTTAGAAGGCGTCTCTTAATAAGAATTTGAAATAACGCGTCATTGCCCAAAACTTCATGAATTTATTCGAAATTGGCACGTGAATGATGACGGGAACAAAAAGTCTTGTAAATGACGGTTTTCTAAAAAAATGTATGCACAATTAAATGATCACACATTTAACCAACTTAAGTATAAAACAATATTTACCAAATTTGGACTGAACAGGAGCTAAAGCACGTCATACAGGTCTTAACAATCACTGATAATTCCAAAACATACTATAGCTAAATTTATCAACCCAAGGATTAACTTGCGAAAATGAAAATGCAGTGAAAAAACGAGAGTTTTATACTTTCGTAAAATATTGGAAAAATACTATAACGATCTTATTCCCTTGTGACATTGATATAAATATAACAAAAACAATAATGGCGACAATAAATCTTTCAGTATTTAAAAAAGTGTTTTGTTGAGTAACAATAGTGGGATTCTCCAATGTTTTTGTACGGTGGCCCATAAGGGCAATCCTGAAATTTTATTTCAGTCTACAAAACTATTTCATAATCGACAAAAATATTTTCAAATCGACAAAAATATTTTCAAATCGGCAAAAATATTTTCAAATCGGCAAAACTCTTTTGACAATCGGCAAAACTATTTTGATAATCGGCAAAACTTTTTTGTAGCCAATCGGCAAAACTTTTTTGCCGATCGGCAAAACTCTTTTGCCAATCGGCAAAACTATTTTGACAATCGGCAAAACTATTTTGACAATCGGCAAAACTATTTTGACGATCGGCAAAACTTTTTTGTAGCCAATCGGCAAAACTCTTTTGCAAATCGGCAAAACTCTTTTGCCGATCGGCAAAACTATTTTGACGATCGGCAAAACTTTTTTGTAGCCAATCGGCAAAACTCTTTTGCAAATCGGCAAAACTTTTTTGCCGATCGGCAAAACTATTTTGACAATCGGCAAAACTATTTTGACGATCGGCAAAACTTTTTTGTAGCCAATCGGCAAAACTCTTTTGCCGATCGGTAAAACTATTTTGACAATCGGCAAAACTATTTTGTAGCCAATCGGCAAAACTTTTTTGTAGCCAATCGGCAAAACTTTTTTGCCGATCGGCAAAACTATTTTGACGATCGGTAAAACTATTTTGACAATCGGCAAAACTATTTTGTCGATCGGCAAACTTTTTGTAGCCAATCGGCAAAACTTTTTTAGAAACGGCAAATCTTTTATTCACTGTCCACAAAAGTATTTTCGAGTCGACAAATGTAATTTTGAGCCGGAAAAGTAATTTGGATTAGGTTTTAAGCAAATGCCGTTAAAGGGGAACTGAAGTCAATTTTAAGAGTATCTTAATAAATGGAAAAAAATACGCTGATTTCAAAAATCAAATCAGTTTCTTCCAAAATTTTTTGGTTAAAGAGTTATGAGCAAATATGTGTTTTATTTTATGTTAGGGGATTTCCCGTATTACGTCACTGACGTTGTTGAGATTTCGTGCCTATATGCATTGTATACAATCATGTGTCAGTTTAGAGGTAAATTAGTAACAGAAGCGCCTGCAGGAGCGTTGGATTTTCGTTTTTATTATGGAGACTTAGCATAACACTTGTTATATAGTCTTACTGAACCAATGTACATGGTGACAGCTTACTTTAAGCGCGGTCATTAAGGCCTGCACGGTCCTGGACTTAAGCTGAATGCTGAGGTATACAGGTCTCGTATTTAAATGACTTTAGAATAATAAGTCTTAGCAATTTATATCATAAATAATAAAAGTGAAAACAGAACAAGAAAACTATAATAGAATGCATTAAACTGTAACTGCCAGCAATTTATAGAAATAAACCAGCCATTAGGAAAAGGCTAGACTATGCGGTGGGAAAAGCCTATTTCTTTCATGGTTTACCTTGGTTGTTTGTATAATGTTTTGCTGTTGTGTATGTGGTGCATTTAATGTCTGCTGTTATTGAAACTGAGCATTAGCCTACTGGTTGAGTATACCACTTATTGCAAAAACCAGTTAATCCACAGTTGAGTAGCTGATGTGTTGTGTAGTCTGACAATAAGTACACAGCAAGCACTCAGATAAGTAAGTGAAGAATATATATAATAGATCTTTACTTAACTACCCAAATAAGTTAATAAGAATATACCACATTTCTAATTTAGTTCTTTTTATTAGATATTGTAAAATGCCTAAAGTTAAGCCACTGAGAAGGAAGAAAGAGTGATTGGAGTATATTGTTTTGCTCCTAGGATGTACAAATTCCTATTACAGCACACGAAATTCCAATCCACCTGTGCTCTTCCATCGATTTCCTCACAACGACAAAAAACGGTTGAAGCAATGGATACAACAATGCAAGCGTTCTAAACTACCTGGAAAAAGAACCGCAGTGTGTAGTGCACATATTTGTGACAAGGATTATCATAGTAAAATTGTATTTGACTCCAATGGAGTAGCCAAGATGATGAAAACAAACCACTTGGTGAAAAATACAGTTCCAACAATTTTAAATTTTTCTGATTATGATTTTAAACATAGTGATCAACCCAGTACATCAAGTGCAACTTCAAGAACTTCTTTATCCAAGCAGATAATTGAAAAATAAGGGCTTTTAGTAATGCAAGTCCAGCCTGGCATTATTTTGTGCACAAATGCATGTACATTCATGCAGCATAAACATTCTTGCGGTGTGTCCATAAGAATACAGTTTTTGCAACGGCACCAAGTCATGTCAATAGGTAATGTTTCTAAATAAACATTTTCTTCTATGGGGCTTGCATCTTCAAAGATACTTTTAGACGTTTTCCTTGGTTCAAACGCACATGACTAAATTTGTGTTGTTTTATTGTGTACAATAAAACTTCTTTCATCCATGCAAGAATGCTGAAAACTGTCATCCATTTTAGTGTTACTTAAATTTACTCTAGAAATGAAGAAAACAAAAGAAATTTGTTAAAACTTCTATGCATATGTATACCAAATCTCTCACACTCTCAGTTTGTAGCCTAGGGGTTGATAACAACATTGCTAGTCTACGTTGCAGATTATGGCTATATATTGAAAAGCAACAATCATGAAAGAAATAGGCTGTTCCCACCGCATAGTCTGATCATTGATTGATGGCTGGTTTATTTCTATATATTGCTGGCAGTTACAGTTTACTGCCTCCTGTTCTAGTTTTCTTGTTCTGTCTTCACTTCTATGATTTATGATATAAATTGCTAAGACTTATTATTCTAAAGTCATTTAAATACGAGAGCTGTATACCTCAGCATTCAGCTTAGGTCCAGGATCGTGCAGGCCTGAATGAGCGCGCTTAAGGTAAGCTGTCACGCGGGTACATTGGTTCAGTCATGCTATATGACAAGTGTTATGCTAAGTCTTCATAAAAAAACAAAAATACAACGCTCCTGCAGGCGCTTATGTTACTAATTCACCTCTAAACTGGCACATGATTGTATACAATGCATATAGGCACGAAATCTCAACAACGTCAGTGACGTAATACGGGAAATCCCCTAACATAAAATAAAATGCATATTTGCTCATAACTCTTTAACAAAACAATATTGGAAGAAACTGATTTGATTTTTGAAATCACGCGTATTTTTTTTCATTTATTAAGATATTCTTAAAATTGACTTCAGTTCCCCTTTAAATGTCTTCACAAGGTTTGTCAAAGGACACAAAACAACGGTCCTGCGCGCCATCAGTAAGCCAACCGTCCGGGCAACTAGGCTTAGCTTTATGATGCCGGGCAATTGTATTTCGATTTATTTAACAATATAGTTTTTTTTGTAAACATATTATCACACTAATAATGCACAGGCATCCTAAAGCTAATATACTCAACCGTCCAACTTCTACGAGGTCGAACATGCGACGTAGCCTATACATTGAAATCGACTACGTCATTTGTTTACACTTGAGGATTAATATGTATTAATGAGAATTGTAACAATGCCATTGTTATCACGAGTTGCGCAATATCTCCTTCATGTAATATTTTTTTAAAGGAAGTATTTTGAAGTAAGTTATAGTAATATTTTCTGCAGTTAATTTGAATTGTGCCATGTGTTTTAATACTATTTTCCATAATATATAGAATTAAATTTTACAAGTTAAATGTCTACTGTATAATATATTTTGAAATCCTTAAATTTTGGTAATAATATAACGTAAAAGTGGATTACAACTTTAAGCTGGAAGAACGTTTTGTTGCTGCTGGAATTGCGCGTTGTTTTGTAACTAGAAGTCCCGTTCTTCTATGTCTGGTATAGTAGGCGCTTTGTTGACTTCATTGAGAGGTGGTACAATGAAGGTAAGAACAATATTTTTAATTTATTTCGATAAAATAGATACATGATCATTTGTTGGTTCATTTCTTGTTCTCTTCATTTTCCCGTTAATGTTCTACCCATCTTGTCTTAAAATAAACCTAAGTTAATGTTGCTGTATAAATATACATTTTGCATCTGTGTTGCCAACTCTAGTGCAAATATAAATACACTTGCAACCTGGGATTGTAGCACAGGATCAGATATTCTGTTGGAAATGATCTGTTTTGTTGCTGAATATATTTAATTCTGTTATATTTTACAGATGATTGTCCAGTGAGTTTTCACCAATTGGTCAAATTTTTAACTGGTTGTCAAAACAGAACACCTCTGGGTTTGCCGTATCCTCTTTCTGTTCAGTACAAACATGGTTGTCCAATCTCTATTGGGGGAACTAAGTGTCAGTGTTTGCCGTCTGTAAGCACTTGTGCATTGAGTGTTACGCTTCCTGTACACATTAATTCTGATGACAGCATGCTTTCTGCTTTTCTAACTGCTGTTACCTGTGGGATTGGATTTGGTTTTGTGTTAAAAATAAAACCAATTCAGCAATCAGTTGTGGTAGTTTGCCAATGTTTCAAAAATAAACCAGTTTGATTTTTGTTTATTGTGTTTTCGGCGTCAAACAATAGCAAAGCGAACACGTTTACTAGTCTTCAACTACCTGTCGTTGACAAAAATATATGAAGCATGTTCAACAGAGTAAAAACTGTGGCGGTTCTGATTGGCTGTAGGCTATCTCATTGTTTCATGCAGAACGACTATGTCCTTTCTTTTTTGCTATTATCGCTTAATTCTCTCCCCATTTGATATTCGACCTCGTAGAAGTTGGACGGTTGAGTAGCTTAGCTTTATGATACATGTACATTATTAGTATGATAATAACTTTACAAAAAAACAAACGATATTGTTAAATAAATTTCAAAGCCTAGTCGCCTGAACGATTGGGCTTAGTGATGCGGCGCGCAGGACCCTTAGCCGAAAGGTGGCCGATAGAAACTTGCCGCTGTAAGCAACAAGTCGGTTGTTTTTTTGGGGAAACCTTGTAAAGATTTTAACGGCAGTTTCTTGAACCTAAGTCAAATTTACTTTTTCCGGCTTAAAAATACATTTGTCGACTCGAAAATACATTTTCGACTCGAAAATACTTTTGTCGACAGTGAATTAAAGAATTGCGGTTCCTAAAAAAGTTTTGCCGATTGACAAAATAGTTTTGTCGATTGGCTACAAAAAAGATTTGCGGATCGGCGAAATAGTTTTGCCGATTTGCAAAAGAGTTTTGCCGATTGGCTACAAAAAAGTTTTGCCGACTGGCAAAAAAGTTTTGCCGATTGTCAAAAGAGTTTTGCCGATTGGCAAAAGAGTTTTGCCGATCGGCAAAAAAGTTTTGCCGACTGGCAAAAGAGTTTTGCCGATTGGCAAAAGAGTTTTGCCGATCGGCAAAAAAGTTTTGCCGATTGGCTACAAAAAAGTTTTGCCGATCGACAAAAAAAGTTTTGCCGATTGGCTACAAAAAAGTTTTGCCGATCGACAAAAAAGTTTTGCCGATCGGCAAAATAGTTTTGCCGATTGGCTACAAAATAGTTTTGCCGATCGGCAAAAAAGTTTTGCCGATTGTCAAAATAGTTTTGCCGATTGGCTACAAAAAAGTTTTGCCGATTATCAAAATAGTTTTGCCGATCGGCAAAAGAGTTTTGCCGATTTGAAAATATTTTTGCCGATTTGAAAATATTTTTGCCGATTTGAAAATATTTTTGTCGATTTGAAAATATTTTTGTCGATTATGAAATAGTTTTGTAGACTGAAATAAAATTTCAGGATTGCCCTTATGGGCCACCGTATTTTTGGGTTGAAAGCAGCATGTGCTAGGCTGCGCGCCAGTGTTCTCGTTTAGCTGTAAAGTTTTGTAATGGTGGAGCAGTGCTTCGTGAATTAAAGGTGTTGACTGTGCATCTACTAGATGTTTTGTTGAAACAAAAACGTGCCAATATACGGAGGGGTATGAGCTTCAAATTTTTACTTTAAATTTTTTTAAGTTTAGGTTGCAGATCCAAGCTTCAAATCTAAATTAGGAAAATATCTAAAATTTCCTGTTTTAGGATTTTACGTGACAGCCCTTTTTGTGAGGTCAGTTTACATTGGAGAGTCAGGAAGAATAACTGGTTGAACGCCTCCTCAAGTTTAGGCCTGACTGAAAAATTGTCAAATTTTTAACAATTTAGGCGAAAGGACACATTAAGTGTTTAAGTCGTGTTTATTCACTAAGCAACACGAACGCGTGTATAACTTGTACCGTTTCATGAACCAGAGCTTTTCTGTCAGCGGTAGGCACAGGTCCAAAGTTGACTGATTTACAAAAACAAAATGCGATAATCTATACTAAAATTTGCAATCAGTGCTAATACAACAAAACAGCGCACATTCGTTTTGCGACGTGTGGTGACAGATAATAGTAAAAACAATTTACAAAAAAATAATTTTCCATAACACCTTTCTCTGTAAAAATACATAAAGTAGATTTTCCTGGTCGGGAATGCCCAATTCGTGCACGAAACCGATGAACAGCGTGTTGTTCGCAAAGGGCAACACTAAAAGAAGGGAAAGCGGGAAGGAGCGAAACTGCACACTAAAACAAGAGTGTCAACCACGTGTTTAACCACCATCACATGTTTTATGCCATATATTCATGCTACTGGGTAACTAACCACAATTTGTATTTTATACACGTAGTTTGTTTTTGCAAGCATAAACGCATGGATTCCATATTCATTAAACCAAACTTCTTTTCCATGTGTAGTTAAAAATAATAAACGTCTTAAATTCACGAACATTTTTATACACAAATATTTTAAATTAAAGCTATTTTTCAAGCGCTTAATTGAAATGAAGCTAAATTGTCAAAACAGTCCGATTTAGTTTTTTATGGTTTTAGGAAATTCCACTGAATTTAATAGAGTTTCTATTTTAATATATGTGGGTCATGTTATCTAACAATTCTTAAAGTTTTATTCTGAGTTGTCGATTCCTTGTTGGAGATGTCAGTGCGATATGGCATGCTTGTCACAATCATAATTCAGGAACATATCTTCGTTTTTAAGGAAATTATCCTAAGTAAATGTTTTCCTTCTTTTAATTGGCACAAAGTGTCTAATGGTCCAACATTTCACAAAATCTGATTAAAATTAGAGCAGCCGTTCCAAGCGCTATGCCCCAAAAGGCTAATTTATAAAAAAAAAGAACGTTTTGGTTTTTAAGGACTCAGGGGAATTCTGCTAGATTCATCACCCACAATTTTTGTTTCTGCATATCTAGACCTTGTTCTCCTTCAAATTTCAAAACTTTTTATTGCGATTTCATAACTCCTTTTGGTATATGTCGGGGCGTGAGACGGGCTGTCCACCAAAAAATGACGCAAACGACACGCCACTCTTTCAGAGACAAGACGCCACTTTTTTCGAGGCGACACGCCACTATTTCTTATATTTTAATAAAAGAATTAATTTCAGATTTCTCCTAACCTTATGAGTGGACTTATGGTTCTAGGTATGTTGACTGTGACCGATAAACTGGACGACACAAATTATGTAGCAACTGTTTGTTCGTTATACGAGGTGTTTGTATTAACCCAGATATAAGCATGTCACTGGATGTTTTCTGCCAGATAGCAAGTAATAAGAAAGTATCATGTGTCGTAAACCAGATTTTGAAGTTGATCAAGAATACTAAAGAGCTGTGATGCCTAAAGACATATGTATATATACATATATAACAGGAAACTAACATTGATGTTTGGGTAACAGGAAACTATAAGATTGATGTACGATTTACTGCCAAATAATGTTAAAAAGATAAACTAGGGTTTCTGTTTGGAAGCAACTTGATATACAATTATGAGTACAATACATGTTGGTACTACCTTAAATGATGTCATGTTTAACGTGTACGAAAATAAGTGTATGATGTGTAATGAGAGGAATTTGTCGATACTTTTTTATGAGACTTTTAAACTCATAAAAATCAACCCACTGGGTTCGGTTTTAGCATTGGTGAGAAGAAATGTAAATATATATGACTTGAAGTTTTTAATTAATTATTGCGTACCATTTTGTCCCGGAATTTATAGTTAAAGTTTAAAAAAAGGCAGCAGAGCTACTACCACTGCCCACATAAGCAATGTTAAAAGGTGTTTGAAATAAGCCATACTTTAGTCTGGCTGTCCAGTTGTATATACCTAGTTTAGTTTTAGTTTAGTTTATTTTTTGTTTCCACGATGAAAACACGAAGCGGGACTATCGGTAAAAAATTGGAAAACGGGAAAAAACGGCAAAACGACAGTCGTTAGAACACGTCTAAAAAAAATAGACTATTAAAATTCTGTATAATTTGACGAGGCCGCTAAACCCAATTTAAAAAATAAAAAATATTAAAAATAATTAAATAGTTGTTTATAAAATAAAAATTGCACTAAGCCTCGAAGAAAAGTGTGCGGTAAAGCGACCCGTGCAATGGGGGAGTCGGCTTTAGGAGAAGGGGTGGCCCGGAAAGTGTGGGCCGCAGTGGAAAAAGAAAAACCCCAAAAATGAAATTCCACTGAAAAGTTTCAAGTGCAACACTTACCAAGGCATTTAAAAGTATATTAATTAAAAATTTAAATACATAAATAAATAATTAAAATTAATTAGAAAAAACATTATTGTGCAAAACAATATTGCAATTTAAGTATGCATAACAATTATGCATAGTACAAACAATAAGTAGGCAAAGACTGCCTAACTGACAAAATTAATATTAAATAAAAATAAAAAATGAATAAACTATGCAGCAAGTTCCGGAAAAATAAGTTCTTGAGATGGTGATTTGTAGTGACGCCACAACAACAGAAGAGCCTCCTGCCGTCACTAGATCTCCCAATGCTCTGAAAAATAGAAAATCTGGACAGTAGGGTTCTTAAATAAAACAAAAGTAAAAGAAAGAGAAAAAAAAAGGGTTTTACTTGTAAGTGATACATGCGGGTGCAGGTGAGCTAGTGCGCTACATTAGTGGTGGTTGGATGTGGAGCATTCTAGATACAAGGTAACTGTTAGGGCCGGCCAAATTTAAACATCAACAAAAAATCCACTTCAAAATATTATTGCCATCGGCTTACCATGTAACAGTTACAGCCTGCGGTGTAATATGGTGGAACGAATTGGTGAGTAATCATGTGGACAAAAATAAAGTGGTGTATTAAAAAATAAAAAATAACATATATTGCAGGTGTTACATTAAAAGATTAAGGTGATACAACAAAGAATAAAACAAATCAAAACATGAAAGAGTTAGAAAAGAGTGGTAGAACAAAAAGTAAAATATACTAGTGGTGTGATAGTAAGAGAGAATTTAAGAATGGGTTCGGATATTATAAGAATAAGCTTAGATATAGATAAGATTATGTATGTTAACCAAGAATTATTTTTACTGAGATACAAGGAATTGTAAAAGTGGGCCATTATAAGGGAGGAAAATCATATGATATTAAATAAATTAACAATGGTTAAGGAAGAGGGTGAGGATCATCCAAGAGGGTGTTGTTTTACTACTTTAATAAATTTGTTAAATGACTTAATATCACGGATACTGGTGGGAAGTTGGTGCCAGAGTTTGGGGCCAATATATTTTATTGATTGCTGGGTGGTGGTTTTACTGCAGTATGGAATTATAAATCGGGATTTTTGTCTGGTCGACATGCCTGATGTCATTGGTTTTAACTTAATACACTGTAAAATAGAAGGGGGTACATTGTGGTGGTTACATTTGTGCATAATAGATAATATTTCAAGCTTGTGCATGTCATGTATAGTTAAAAAACTATGTTGTTGCATAATTCTTACTGTGTTTTCCTGTTTTCCAAGGTTAAATATCATTCGTATATATTTATTACATATACGTTGAAGTTTATTTAGTAATTGATTGTTACCATAACACCAGGTGGAAATGCAGTATGTGATATGACTAACAATCAGTGAGTGATATAATGTAATCAGTGATGGGCGGTCAATTAAGTGTTTAATTTTACGTATCATGAGCATATTGGTGTTTAATTTTTTAATCAGTGTTAGGCATGTGGGGTTTCCAAGACAAGTGTTCATTAATAGTCAATCCCAGGAATTTAAAAGAATGAACTTTTTCAATTGGATAATTGTTTATCACTATGGGGGGAGGTTGTGGCACTGGTA
>CH002962.1:380095-392741 GCA_000149265.1 Ciona savignyi
TATTTACATGACTTTATATAATGAGTCTTAGCAATTTATATCATAGATCATACTAAGTGAAGACAGAACAAGAAAACTAAAACAGGAGGCAGGAAACTGTAACTGCCAGCAATTTATAAAAATAAACCAGCCACCAATCAAAGATCAGACTATGCTGTGGGAACAGCCTATTTCTTTGATGATTGTTGCTTTTCAATATATAGCCATAATCTGCTACGTAGACTAGCAATGTTATTATCAACCCCTTAGGCTACAAACTGAGAGTGTGAGAGATTTGGTATACATATGCATAGTTTTAACAAATTTCTTTTGTTTTCTTCATTTCTAGAGTAAATTTAAGTTAATGTTGTAACACTAAAATGGATGACAGTTCTCAGCAATCAGCATTCTGGCATAGATAAAAGAAGTTTTATTGTACACAATAAAACAACACAAATTCAGTCATGTGCGTTTGAACCAAGAAAAACGTCTGAGAGTATCTTTGAAGATGCAAGCCCCATAGAAGAAAATGTTTATTTAGAAACATTACCTATTGACATGACTTGGTGCCGTTGCAAAAACTGTATTCTTATGGACACACCGCAAGAATGTTTATGCTGCATGAATGTACATACATGCATTTGTGCACAAAATAACGCTAGACTGGACTTGCATTACTAAAAGCCCTTATTTTTCAATTATCTGCTTGGATAAAGAAGTTCTTGAAGTTGCACTTGATGTACTGGATTGATTACTATGTTTAAAATCATAATCAGAAAAATTAAAAACTGTTGGAACTGTATTTTTCACCAAGTGGTTTGTTTTCATCATCTTGGCCACTCCATTGGGGTCAAATACAATTTTACTATGATAATCCTTGTCACAAATATGTGCACTATACACTGCGGTTCTTTTTCCAGGTAGTTTAGAACGCTTGCATTGTTGATATCCATTGCTTCACCGTTTTTTTGTCGTTGTGAGGAAATCAATGGAAGAGCACAGGTGGATTGGAATTTCGTGTTCTGTAATAGGAATTGTGTACATCCCGGAGCAAAACAATATGCTCCAATCACTCTTCCTTCCTTCTCAGTGGCTTAACTTTAGGCATTTTACAATATCTAATAAAAAGAACTAAATTGGAAAAGTGGTATATTCTTATTAACTTGTTTGGGTAGTTAAGTACAGATCTATTATATATATTCTTCACTTACTTATCTGAGTGCTTGCTGTGTACTTATTGTCATACTACACATTGGCTACTCAACTGTGGATTGACTGGTTTATGCAATAAGTGGTATTCTCAACCAGTAGGCTAATGCTCAGTTTCAATAACAGCAGACATTAAATGCACCACTTACGCAACAGCAAAACATTATACAAACAGCCAATGTAAACCATGAAAGAAATAGGCTTTTCCCACCGCATAGTCTAATCTTTGATTGATGGCTGGTTTATTTATATAAATTGCTGGCAGTTACAGTTTAATGCATTCTGTTATAGTTTTCTTGTTCTGTCTTCACTGTTATGATTTATGATATAAATTGCTAAGACTTATTATTCTAAAGTCATTTAAATACGAGACCTGTATACCTCAGACATTCAGCTTAGGTCCAGGACCGTGCAGGCCTTAATGACCGCGCTTAAAGTAAGCTGTCACCATGTACATTGGTTCAGTAAGGCTATATGACAAGTGTTATGCTAAGTCTTCATAAAAAAACGAAAATACAACGCTCCTGCAGGCGCTTCTGTTACTAATTCACCTCTAAACTGGCACATGATTGTATACAATGCATATAGGCACGAAATCTCAACAACGTCAATGACGTAATACGGGAAATCCCCTAACATAAAATGAAATGCATTTTTGCTCATAACTCTTTAACAAAAAAATATTGGAAGAAACTGATTTGGTTTTTGAAATCAGCGTCTTTTTTTCCATTTATTAAGATATTCTTAAAATTGACTTCAGTTCCCCTTTAAGTGGGGCATAAGTTAATCTGATAAATACTTGTATGAGGATGTCCCTCAGGTTATTTAGATCTGAAACAATATCCTATGTTGCTATGTATAAAGAAAGTTCTGGGTCAATCCCAATTAAGGATTTAAGAAATAGGTTTTATCATTTTTGTGCAATGCAGAATAGAGAGTATGACTTTACATGTGTGAAGTGTGGTTAACCCAAGAATTATAATAGGAGATGGAAACGAAGCAAATTGTTTCCGTAGACCAGTTTACTTTTACGATCTAGACATATTTTATATACTAAGTATTTCCCTGTATCAAAAAATCTATATACTTGAACATACTTGTTTACTACATTCAATTATATGTTAATTTTTTTAGGCTCTCCAGCCAGAAGAAACCAGTCAAGATGTCGTTGATTGTGAAGAAATATGGTTGTAATACAAAAAAGAAATAGAGCATTTTATGGTATGGGAAATTATACAACTAAAATAATTTCACTGGAAATTTAGCATCTACACATTTAAAATTTAAATTTTAGGTGCAAATTTCAACCACCATCATTAATTAGCTAATGATATTGCAAGTTTTAATTTAACTCCTAGATAATTATGGCGTAACAAGACATCCTTACATGTGTTTGGTGACAATACACTTACAAACTTTTAAAAAATGATTGCTATAATTCTTAAAAAAAAAAAAACCGAAAAGTTAGTTACTTAGTATTTGGCAAGTACAGGTTTACCTCCAGGTTAAACCCCAAATGTTTTGTAGACACATCAAAGTCATGTGAGTTACTATATGTATTAGGTTAGGACCTATTTGTTTATGTTTGCAGGAACAAACTACGTAAGCTGTGTATAAAATATAGCAATTGTTGTTAAAGACCCTGCTTGCATATATTATACACATATATCAGAGTCAAAATGTGTTTTACAAATGGTGGTGGTTGACATATGGATGACACTGAGTCACTCCAGTTGTTGAATATTAACCTTTGTAATATCATGGTCAAACTAATTATATGTGAATAAAATGATATGCATTGGTTTTGATACTGTGTACACCACTACGCTGTGATTTCGACCCAGTAATTTAGTTTATTTAATTTAAATAATAAACAAAATGCATTAACCTAGGGAAAGCAAGTTGGACTCAATGGGATGAACAGTAATCTTCTGTTAATTGATTAGACGTATGGCTATAACTTCGATGCTTTGACATTTAATAAACTAAATTAAGTGTTTTCCCCCAGAGCCCAGAAATAACCTTTGTTGAGTGTGTGAAAAACTGAACTGTGGAAAAGCTAAAACAGACTGGGTAAGTCTTCTGATCTTTGTTTTCCTGTAAGTGGTAAAACACAAGAAGTGTTGTCACACTCCTCAGCTTACTGTGTGTACGTCATGACCTCCCAGCTTTGGGTGTGGGATATATGGTGATTTTACACTGTTAATACTGGTTTGTATTTTATTTAGATATGCTGCGACAAATGCGAAAGATGGTTCCACAGAGACTGCATTAACTTATCGAAGCAACAGTTTCAAAATGCATTCAAGCAAAAATGATATTGCCAATTTTGTGAATAAGACACAGTACCATAAACTGCAATTTAGCTTTTTCAATTTATTGCTCAGGATAATTGATCACCTGTTTTTGAATTTTTTAATAGTACAATTTTGTTTATTTTCTTCTTCGTTTTCTACTTCATCCAATGTGGAATTTTAGCCAAAGTTGATTATACCTTACATCGCTGGTATTTTTTACTTAATATTTCTGTATTTTCTATTTTATTTTCTACTTCATCCAATATGGAATTTTAGACCCAAATGGTGTTAATACTGATACTGTTATTTACAATTACCTGTTACATGATTTTTCTTTTGTTTTCTGCATTACATAAAGTTCCTTTCAATGTTTTGTGTGATGATTTACCAATCACCTAAAATGCCGCATACGACCATTTCAACAAGTAAATTTACTGTCAATAACAGATGTTACTGGTACTGGTAGACTTCGCGAAACAAGAGGCAATTGTAATTAATCTTGAGCAAGATCTACCACATATTTTTAATTAAATTTAGGTTAGTTTATTCATTGTTTGACCCAGTAATAAATAATAAGGACACAAGAAAGCAAAGTTTACCCGGTTTACATATTTTGTGTAACTTAAACCGCTTCTTGTGTTAGCACTTGCATGATTAGCCCCTACCAAAGTGTGGCACGGTACAAGGATATAGGATAGGATATTCATGTTTATTTCAGTGAATTGTTCTATTTTGTTATTTCCAGTCTTACATGACCGAACGAGCAAGTGGAGCTTCTAAGCAGGACCCTATTTTGCACAATCCATTCCACATGAAGATTAGAACACTTTCTTATTACGTGCATTCTTCCTCTGCACGGTTAGTAAAGCTGGTCGCTAGCTAGTTGGTTGTGTCCTTGGGCAAGGCACTATACGGACATTGTATCATAGGGATGAAAAGTGATGCCATGGATAAATAAATATGAAAATTGACTTCAGATTATAACAACAATAACAAAAAAAGAGTTGCTATCTTGCTCACATTTAACCATAAGTCCACTCATGAGAAGAATATAAGAAATTTCTTAAACTATAATACATATAGTGAGTTATCACCTTTGAAAAAATGGCATGTCGCTTCGGAAAAAGTGTCGTGTCGCCTCTGAAAAAGTGGCGTGTCGTCTCGAAAAAAGTGGCGTGTCGTCTCTGAAAAAGTGGCGTGTCGCCTCTGAAAAAGTGGCGTGTCGCCTCGAAAAAAGTGGCGTGTCGCCTCTGAAAAAGTGGCGTGTCGCCTCTGAAAAAGTGGCGTGTCGCCTCTGAAAAAGTGGCGTGTCGCCTCGAAAAAAGTGGCGTGTCGCCTCGAAAAAAGTGGCGTGTCGTCTCTGAAAAAGTGGCGTGTCGCCTCTGAAAAAGTGGCGTGTCGCCTCGAAAAAAGTGGCGTGTCGCCTCTGAAAAAGTGGCGTGTCGCCTCTGAAAAAGTGGCGTGTCGCCTCTGAAAAAGTGGCGTGTCGCCTCGAAAAAAGTGGCGTGTCGCCTCTGAAAAAGTGGCGTGTCGCCTCGAAAAAAGTGGCGTGTCGCCTCGAAAAAAGTGGCGTGTCGTCTCTGAAAAAGTGGCGTGTCGCCTCGAAAAAAGTGGCGTGTCGCATGCGACATTTTCTGGTGTATAGTCCTATTGAAGAACTTTGGTAAATAAAGTGGTGTATTAAAAAATAAAAAATAACATATATTGCAGGTGTTACATTAAAAGATTAAGGTGATACAACAAAGAATAAAACAAATCAAAACATGAAAGAGTTAGAAAAGAGTGGTAGAACAAAAGGTAAAATATACTAGTGGTGTGATAGTAAGAGAGAATTTAAGAATGGGTTCGGATATTATAAGAATAAGCTTAGATATAGATAAGATTATGTATGTTAACCAAGAATTATTTTTACTGAGATACAAGGAATTGTAAAAGTGGGCCATTATAAGGGAGGGTTTGAAAATCATATGATATTAAATAAATTAACAATGGTTAAGGAAGAGGGTGAGGATCATCCAAGAGGTGTTGTTTTACTACTTTAATAAATTTGTTAAATGACTTAATATCACGTATACTAGTGGGAAGTTGGTGCCAGAGTTTGGG
This sequence comes from Ciona savignyi, assembly GCA_000149265.1. Taxonomy (NCBI): domain Eukaryota; kingdom Metazoa; phylum Chordata; class Ascidiacea; order Phlebobranchia; family Cionidae; genus Ciona; species Ciona savignyi. The sequence goes on from CH002962.1 coordinate 385,684, forward strand.
GCCAATATATTTTATTGATTGCTGGGTGGTGGTTTTACTGCAGTATGGAATTATAAATCGGGATTTTTGTCTGGTCGACATGCCTGATGTCATTGGTTTTAACTTAATACACTGTAAAATAGAAGGGGGTACATTGTGGTTTTTACATTTGTGCATAATAGATAATATTTCAAGCTTGTGCATGTCATGTATAGTTAAAAAAACTATGTTGTTGCATAATTCTTACTGTGTTTTCCTGTTTTCCAAGGTTAAATATCATTTGTATATATTTATTACATATACGTTGAAGTTTATTTAGTAATTGATTGTTACCATAACACCAGGTGGAAATGCAGTATGTGATATGACTAACAATCAGTGAGTGATATAATGTAATCAGTGATGGGCGGTCAATTAAGTGTTTAATTTTACGTATCATGAGCATATTGGTGTTTAATTTTTTAATCAGTGTTAGCATGTGGGGTTTCCAAGACAAGTGTTCATTAATAGTCAATCCCAGGAATTTAAAAGAATGAACTTTTTCAATTGGATAATTGTTTATCACTATGGGGGGAGGTTGTGGCACTGGTTTGGTAGAGTTGGAAAAGTACATATACTTGGTTTTATCAATGTTCAAAATTAATTTGTTTGTACAGAGCCAGGAAGATACTCTACCTAAGTCATCATTAACATTTTTATAAATTACAGATTGATTAACACCAGGTGTAAAAATACTGGTGTCATCAGCAAACATTATGGTTTGGCTGTGCTTAAGGCAATTTGGAAGGTCATTTATATATATAAGAAATAATAATGGCCCAAGGATTGATCCTTGAGGCACACCAAGTTTCACAGGGTTCATGTGGGATGATAAAACTCCATTAAAGTCTACTATCTGTTTGCGATCGGACAGGTAACTGCCGAACCAATCAAGTGCAACACCTCGGATACCGATATGGGACATTTTACTAAGTAAGATTCCATGGTCAATTGTATCAAAGGCTTTGGAAAGGTCAAGAAAAACACCAATAACTGATTTCTTTTTTTCTAATTGTTCATTTACAATGTTAACCAACACATTACAAGCATCGCTGGTTGAGTGCCCTTTTCTAAATCCAAATTGTTGATTGTTAAAAAAACAATTTCGTGTTAGAAAAGCACTAGTCCTATTGTAGATTATTTTTTCGAGTACCTTTGAAAATGAAGGTAATATACTTATTGGCCTGTAGTTATTTATTAAGGTAGGCTTGCCTTTTTTGAAAATTGGAATAACCTTAGCAATTTTAAAGGCATTGATATATTCTCCAGATTGTATAGAAAGGTTAAAGATATGGGATAGAGCTAGCAAAATGTTTTCAGGGGTTGATTTAATTAGCTTTGTTGGGATTTGGTCCATACCGCTGCTTGATTTGGATTTTAGATCTTTGATAATAGTTTTAATTTCAGATGGACTGGTGAGGAATAAAAACATGGAGGAGGGTTACTGAGTTCCCAGATAGTCGGTGTGATGACAGAGGGATTTTGGAATTTGTTTTACCAACCCAGATGCAACATTTGAAAAATAATTATTAAAGTGGTTGGCAATGCACTGTGGATCACTTGTGAGAACATCATCTACAAAAAATGACCTTGGGTTCTTGGATTTAAGTCTACCAAGTAAATTGTTTATGGATCTCCAAGTGGCTTTCATATTTTTTTTATTAAAATCAAAAAGTTTTCTGTAATGAGCTTTTTTTGACTCCAGGATTTTTCGATTGTAAATATTTCTTGCAGAATGATATTTTAATTTGGAGTCTTCGGTTTGTTTTTGAATGAATTTTTTGTGAAGTTTCTGTTTAATTTTGTTCAGTTTCTGGATGTCTTCACTAAACCAAGTGTTGGATTTATCACTGGTAATTTTAACCAAGCGAAAACTACTGTCAAATTTAGTATTATACAAAGTCATTAATTTCGAATAAGCAATATTTGGATCTGACTCATAATAAATTGAATCCATGTAATATATGCTATTCTTTTTTACTTTGTATATATATGTGTATTTTCCATTTTTTTATACTTGATCCATCCAATAAAATCGTATTAATACCAATGTTGTTTTAGTATTTCTTCATTTCATCATTGTCCGTTACATCAAATTCCTTCCCAATGTGTGTGATTAATTGCCTAGGAAAAAGACACGCGTATTATAGCCACTTACAAGAGTATATATCGACAGCCATTTAGTAACAGTTGATGCCGATACTGGGGGATGGCGCAAAACAATTTTATCCACTGTTGTAAGACTGAAAGTAGGTTATTTATAATAAGAGCATATGATCTACCCAAACTGCTGTACTACTTTTGTTTGAGCAATTGCATGATAAGTTGAGCCTCTAATTACTACAGGATCGCTTGTAGCGCTTGGAACCCTAACCCTCCAAGCCGTCCTGTGGTAATTAGAGGTACTGCATGATAAACATGTACCGAATGTGACAACTAGAGAATTTGGGGAAAATCTGGTTTACCACACACCATTCTATATATTAAGATGATGATACTTTCTTATTACTTGCCATCTGGCAGAAACAGCCATGCAGTGACATGCTTATATCTGGGTTATAACATACACCTCGTATAAGTGGCGTGTCGGCTCGAAAAAAAGAAATTTGTTTCGCACAGTCAACTCTTTTAAAAGTTACATGACTAAAACAGCATGAATTGTTAGATAACACTATATCGATATGCAGTAATCGACAGTTTGGGAAAAAACCTAAAGTAAATCCTTAATATAAAAATTATGTAAATGGCATAGTTTGTAACCCGCTTTTAAGCTGAATACATTGGTTAATGAAATTGTGGGCTCGCGCTTTTTGTTGTTGATTGCTTGTAGTTGGCTGAGCTTGTTTAGCCGGCTGCCTTACGATCTTTGGCGAGCTGCGCAGCGGAAGGTCTATTCTCCACAGATCGCACACTAATAATTATAGTGACCACGATTTGTACTGTCTTAATCTCAAACTCGAAGTCTATAACTCTTGATTCACTGTAGTTGTATTTTGCGTATCATTAAATATGCGGTTTATTCGCGAAGCGAGTTACTAAGTACGTTACACAGCATAACGCAAGTTATCTTGTCTGAATTACGTCATTGTAGGTTATTATATTGTGGGTTATATAAATTTCCAGAATATATTGGGAATTTACAAGGGTGCGAAAAGTTTACGTGCGAGACGTTTCACATCTGCACGTTTGACTAACTGTGGGGAATTAGGTGGGGAAACTATGTTAATGATTTAAACGGCAAAAATACAAAGGCCCGTACAAGGTGATAATTACGTAACGGGTAATAATATGTGAGAGTCGGAAAACTTCAAATGCAAAAATAAACGACGTAAAAACACAAAATATTTAGGACATAAAATAAATTAAAACAAATATAGATTATACGAAATGCTACAAAATGTAGATGTATACAAATCCAATCAGGATAATTTTTTACTCCAGGTGCGCTTGCAGAAACAAACAACTCGGTTTATAAAATATACCAATTATAGTTAGGGAACCTTGCTCCCATTAACATATAGCATACAAATAGTGGTGGTTAACACTCTCTAGTTTACATATAATATTTATATATTTTTTGCATCAGTAAAGATATGACAAATGCTCCAGTTGCAATAAGAAGATATACCATGACGTTTGACTCTCGCGCCATTTTACTCATAACTGGATCACTCTTAATATAATTTGTGAATAATGATGCCTTCTTATTCTCGTGCGGAAAAGGCTTTTGTGGAATTTTCTCTCCAAGAAAATCACATATGGGCTTCCAACCATCTTCCAGATTAACCAAGAGTAACTGGTCCTTTGGTGTTTTCTGTTTAAAGAAATTGTTTCTATTAAGGTACATAAATTATTTTAAATTAAGATAGAGTCAAGGGCAAGTCTATTCAAAATATTAATTTTTGATAGCCTAAAATGGAGAATCACGTGAAATAAGATATTTATATTTTCTACACGCGAATGCGAAAAATTAAGGGAGAGTCAAGATTAAGTCATAATTTAATTTCAATGCTCATGAATTGGCCGTCGAAAATTAATCTGTTAGGAGATTTCTAATATATTAATACATTGGACTGGAAGCAAATATGATCACCTGATATATAATAAAAAAGTTGTGACTTTATATTTAAGACTCCAATCATATTACATGAATAAGTATTTTAACCGATCACAACTAGCATCTATTATGCATATTTTATTGCAGCCTATAATCTTTTGTAGTTTATATTCGAGAACACTATGGTATGTGTTTATGAATATAGGTCTTTTTAGTCCCATATAGTATACCCACCTTTAGAACGTAGAGATTATGCTGCCGATATAATCTGATTGCGACGGTGGAACTAATGTTGGTGCTTGACCATGGCCACGCTCTCCACAAACCGTACGATGCGGCGACTGGATGTACAGAGATTAAGTTTAACAATCATGATTCAGGGACAAGTATTTTTATGAGTATTTTTTACTTTCGTTAATTTGAAATAATAATAACGGACTAACACCCCACCAACTTTAAATTTAATTGGAACCTCTCAGAAGATTTACGTCATAGATGTAACCATATAATATCACAAGATTTTTACCGACTCGTCGCAAAAGATCAAAGTATCCAATTTTCCATCCGGTATAAGAGAATATATGAAGTAAGAGAGGCTGTGAATTGTTCTGTGAATGAACCTGTCTTCTTAAACTTTCAAGCCACTTCTTCTCGTCACGAATAGTCAAAATCACCTGTCCAAAATTACGATATCGTTTTAAAAAGCGATATGGGTTATTGTTAAGGTAAGTTTAAAGTTAGGGTTAGTTCTGGGCTTAATATTAGTTTTTGCGGAAGGGTTAAAATTTGATTTTCTAATTTTTGCAAGCAGTTTTCCTCATTTCCTATTTCTATACTTTTAGTTTTGTCCGTGTGGGGATGTTTTTTTCATTTAAATCATATAGCAGCCCTGGGAGGAAACTTCCACTAGGGGAGAGTGGTACTCAGTGATACGAAAAATGCCTTTTATCCAATATCTTTAATAATAATCGTTTTATTTCAAATTTTTTTTGTTAATAACATTAAACAATCATTTGGGTATCTGATGGAAGTACTGGATTTTTTTTATTACCCATGTGTTGTAATAAAAATGGGGTTTATTGGGGGTGCCTTTTTTGTCTCACTGGGTACCACCCCGGTATACAGTGAGACACACCCTAGTACACAGTGAGACATTTGTACAGGTGGTACAAATTGCTGTTTAAATTGCCCCTATTTAACAATGTATTACTTACTAGCTTGAAATAATTATATGTACGGTCATTCTCGACGTGTGCCGATGTAAATTTGTTTACATACATGTGCAAATCCAATGTTAAATTCAACAAGAAAGTTTATTACACGGCACAAACTTACCAATGTTTTAAAACTGACAAGTATATCATAAAAGTTCAGGTCAATCTATTGCAACATGGTAAATTATGCAGACTGATACACAGTTTAATACAAGTTTGAAGCAGTAAAGAGCAATTCACACATAAAAACAGTGTTTAGTAAAAGGTTTAAAATGACAATCCAGACACAAAGGGAACAGAACTTTAAAATAAGAAATGCCTTAAATGGAACAGTGAGGAACACACTTCATCGCACAAGGAGTCATCGATTTCATATAAGCTATTTCAACCCATTCACCAATGTTGTACAATGTGCAGGGCTGCCCTGCATTATGCAGCATCCAACTATTCATTGCAGCTCTATAAAATTATTTAAATGGAAAGTACACAGTGCATCTAACTGTTGCATTTTGTGTGAACAATGAGGTGGCAGTGTCAATGTTGTCACACCAGTTTCTCTTGCCAGGACCAGGACTTTAAGTGACATGTGGCTTTCATGGTTGTCAAAAATTAACAGATTTGGATTTTCTTTTGAGCTTGAAGAGTGCTTGATGAAGTGTTTCATCACCTGTGAAAAATGGTCCGAGTTCATCCAGCTTGTTTTCTGTGCTAAACAAAGAGTCCCAGATGGAGCACCATTTAACATGTGAGATTTAAAGTTGCATCATGGAAACACTATTGCTGGTGTTTAGAATGTACCAGCAGCACACACAATAGCACATGTATAAACCTCTTTCACCACTAGTTGCTTTGTAAATTTGCTTGACAGCTTTTCAGCAAGAATAGCCTTGGATGCAGAGACGATGGGCGTGCCAGTCTCATCCAAATTAAAGATCCTTGTAGCAGCACAAAGCACAGATGAACTACGGCTATAAATCAACCTCAAGTTTTCGTAGAACTAGTTTACATTATGTTTATTAAATGAGGTCGTTCTCAAAAGACTACAGGTTTCTTGTGGGATTTTCAGCAGCTTTTTGCTTACTGACATACCTTGGTAGTGTTTAAGATTTCACTACTGTATGATCTGCTGCCTTTCTTAGGCTCCATTCATTGGACAAAACCAACTGAACAGCTTCACTCAGGCAATATTCTAATGATGAGCCAATTTTATGGTTTTCTGAATTTACTTTCACAATTCTTCCCACGAGTCCACTCCTAGTTATTAAAAATAATAAATATCTAAAACTGGATAGATTTATATACTTGGCTAACTACTGTATAGGCTATTTCTGAACATATAAATGCTCTTTGTGGGCTTAAACCCCCCAAAAAAGATAATAAAACACTCCTGTATTCTGTCTCACAGTGTACCTCAACATAGTGTCTCACTGAGTACGTAGATACTACAAATCTATAAGTCAAAATTAAAGATACTTAAATTGAGGCTGCCATGTTCTTTTTCTATTTGTAAGCAAGGTATGCACCTACTTTATCACTTCCCAGTAACTTTAGCCTTAAAGCTAATGTTCACCCATCTAAATTAAGTTTGCAGCTAGCGTATAAAATTTTACTTAGACCCCTGAAAAATCTAAAACTTCCATAACTTTCCAAAACTGACATGCTGGTTCCTTAAAGTTCGTTACAAAGTGCGTTAGTAACGTGAAAGCACTCAACCGTCAAAGGTTTTAATATTTTTATGTTTTAACGTTTTTATTCAAAATTTCTCACTG
>CH002962.1:394817-412351 GCA_000149265.1 Ciona savignyi
AAGTTCAGGTCAATCTATTGCAACATGGTAAATTATGCAGACTGATACCACAGTTTAATACAAGTTTGAAGCAGTAAAGAGCAATTCACACATAAAAAAACAGTGTTTAGTAAAAGGTTTAAAATGACAATCCAGACACCAAGGGAACAGAACTTTAAAATAAGAAATGCCTTAAATGGAACAGTGAGGAACACACTCCATCGCACAAGGAGTCATCGATTTCATATAAGCTATTTCAACCCATTCACCAATGTTGTACAATGTGCAGGGCTGCCCTGCATTATGCAGCATCCAACTATTCATTGCAGCTCTATAAAATTATTTAAATGGAAAGTACACAGTGCATCTAACTGTTGCATTTTGTGTGAACAATGAGGTGGCAGTGTCAATGTTGTCACACCAGTTTCTCTTGCCAGGACCAGGACTTTAAGTGACATGTGGCTTTCATGGTTGTCAAAAATTAACAGATTTGGATTTTCTTTTGAGCTTGAAGAGTGCTTGATGAAGTGTTTCATCACCTGTGAAAAATGGTCCGAGTTCATCCAGCTTGTTTTCTGTGCTAAACAAAGAGTCCCAGATGGAGCACCATTTAACATGTGAGATTTAAAGTTGCATCATGGAAACACTATTGCTGGTGTTTAGAATGTACCAGCAGCACACACAATAGCACATGTATAAACCTCTTTCACCACTAGTTGCTTTGTAAATTTGCTTGACAGCTTTTCAGCAAGAATAGCCTTGGATGCAGAGACGATGGGCGTGCCAGTCTCATCCAAATTAAAGATCCTTGTAGCAGCACAAAGCACAGATGAACTACGGCTATAAATCAACCTCAAGTTTTCGTAGAACTAGTTTACATTATGTTTATTAAATGAGGTCGTTCTCAAAAGACTACAGGTTTCTTGTGGGATTTTCAGCAGCTTTTTGCTTACTGACATACCTTGGTAGTGTTTAAGATTTCACTACTGTATGATCTGCTGCCTTTCTTAGGCTCCATTCATTGGACAAAACCAACTGAACAGCTTCACTCAGGCAATATTCTAATGATGAGCCAATTTTATGGTTTTCTGAATTTACTTTCACAATTCTTCCCACGAGTCCACTCCTAGTTATTAAAAATAATAAATATCTAAAACTGGATAGATTTATATACTTGGCTAACTACTGTATAGGCTATTTCTGAAATATAAATGCTCTTTGTGGGCTTAAACCCCCCAAAAAAGATAATAAAACACTCCTGTATTCTGTCTCACAGTGTACCTCAACATAGTGTCTCACTGAGTACGTAGATACTACAAATCTATAAGTCAAAATTAAAGATACTTAAATTGAGGCTGCCATGTTCTTTTTCTATTTGTAAGCAAGGTATGCACCTACTTTATCACTTCCCAGTAACTTTAGCCTTAAAGCTAATGTTCACCCATCTAAATTAAGTTTGCAGCTAGCGTATAAAATTTTACTTAGACCCCTGAAAAATCTAAAACTTCCATAACTTTCCAAAACTGACATGCTGGTTCCTTAAAGTTCGTTACAAAGTGCGTTAGTAACGTGAAAGCACTCAACCGTCAAAGGTTTTAATATTTTTATGTTTTAACGTTTTTATTCAAAATTTCTCACTGTGTACCATGTCCCACTCAGTACCACTCTCCCCTATATGTTTATTTTTTAGTCTGTGTTTTTTTGAGCACGTTAATGAAAGATCTTTTAAAGTTACATAAGTGATAGTTTTTAATTTCTTTATTTTGCTGCGGGCTTCCCATGATAGACTCGTAACTAACCCTTTTTTCTTTAAATATTGGCATTTCTATAGGTGGCGTAAAGTATTCGTCGTCCCGACCATACAACTCAACACTTTTTAACCAGATTAGAATAGGAAGATAGAATATTGATGTTTATCCCCGTGAGTGGGAAAACCAAGAGTGTTAACACGCGGGCAACCTTCAGATCACCTCGCGTCCACTGTCGGGTGTGTTGTGTAAGATTTATACGTTCCTTCAATTTAGTTATAACTATTCAGTGTGTACACTTATAGCTGTATCATATGTCATAAGATCAGTTATCTGACCTTGGCATCAGGGTAAGCCTCCAGTATTTGCTCCCAAAACAAACTGGCTGGACCACCAACGACCGCGTCCACCCCCTCGTACATTCTCTTAAAATCTTCCAACGATCCACCGGACTCCAAAATCCTCATCCAATCATCTCCATGGTGAACGACATGTTCCATCCAGTCATAAACGGCATAGCCGAATGATTTTAATACTGCATTTATTGTCTTCGTTCCAGTTTTAGAATAACTGGCCACTATAACCTTCATTGTGAACTTGCTAATAAATATCTCTGCTGATGAAATGTAAAAAAGTATTAATACATTAGCATAATACATCAAATTAATAAAAGTTTTCTTCTTAACGCATGACCAAGAACAGTTTGTATCGCCAAAAGATATTTAAGTAATCGTTTAAGCTACCTAATACTCAATTCAGTGTCATTTAGAGACAACTTACTTTAAAATTCCTTTGTGCCTGTCTAGTTAATAATACAAGGTATCGAAATTACTATACATACACAGTCATCCGATATAAGCCTTCCGAACTTTATTTATAACCTGCGATCACATCATACAGTAATTGTCATCTTCTTTTCATCACCCACCTGACCCGAGAGAGCGGCTAGTCCAAGCGAGGACCAACCGAATGCTCTCTGATGTTATGAAATCATACACAATTTATTAAAGATTCGCAACAGAAAAAAAAATTGGCACACGAGGCTCGGCAGGCGTTTTAACAGAACTCACAGATAACGGTTTTTCAACTAACCTCATGACAAACACAGGAAATTAATCGCAATTTCCCATGCACAAAATATGGCATGGCGACTCAATAGTTAAAATACACAGCGTAATTGTCCAAAACTTCATTAAAACCTAGAGCAAATCTTAACTCTAACCCCATATTTAAAACTAACTCTAATGTCATAATCTTAATTTTAGTGGGCATTTTCCCTCCATTCATTTTCCCGCTTTCCCTCCTTTTTAGTTTTTACCGCTTGCAAATACCGCCAGAACGTTGAGAGAGACATTCGTCTCTGCTTTTACTGTAACTATGGTTGAAATCACTGGATGAGTTTGAATGATCCCAGTATTTTTATACCAATGTATAAAGCTTCTAATTATGTCTGCCTTTTTCGCCGAGATGTTATATAAACCACTGTTAAATTAAAAGAAAAAAATAAACCCGTATCTTGGTAATAGAACTCGCATTGTTGACAAAAAGGTTAGCTTCGGGTAGCGATTTTATTTATTATATTTAAAAAATAAAAATTGGCCGGTGGTTTGAAATGGATGATTAAAATGATTTTTTAAGCAACAGAATGTCAAACACGTGTTAGCCACTACTATTTTTAAAACCCATTTTTTAATGTAAAAAAACATTTTGGTTCCCTGGTTACCCAATCACTCTTGGTATATCTTTTACAAAGTGTATAATGTTTGCTTCTGCAAGCAAAACTGATGGGTTCCCAGTTACCAATCAATCGCAGGTAGAGGTCTATTTTAATTTAAAGTTATGTGTTTTGGACTCTGTACCGCCCCTGCGACTTTTGAACGACTAATGGAAATTGTCCTTGCCGAAGTGTTGTGGAAAGATTGTCTAGTTTATATAGATGACGTGATTACGTACGGCCGAAAGTTTGACTCTGCGATTTTAGGGTTACAAAGAGTTTTCGAAAAATTGCGCCACGCAGGATTACGCCTTAAGCCGAACAAGTGCAAATTATTTCAGCAATCCGAAAATTTTCTTGGTCACGTCGTAACGAAGAAAAGTATCCAGTGCGACCCAGTAAACACAGAATGTGTGGAAACCTGGGAAACCCCCTCCAACGTGAAAGAACTTCGTCAGTTTGTGGGATTCGCGTCGTACTACAGACGGTTTATTAAAGACATTGCAACCATAGCCTCCCCTTTGCATAAATTAACTCGAAAGGACGAAAAGTTTAAATGGTCTTCCGAAAATAATCAGGCCTTTATGCAATTAAAACATAAACCCACCGGATACTTCCCAAACCGCCTCATGCTTGGTCGGGAGGTTCAGTTCCCTTTGGATTTAATGGCCGGGTTACCTAACCAGCGGCGATTCTACTGCTACATGGTGTATGCTGAACATTTAAAGCACGCTATGACGAAGTCTTTCGCGTGCGCGAAAGCCTCATTAAAACGTTCTGCAGTTCGGCAAATACGTTTATACGACAGAAAGGTGCATTTGTTTAACTTTCAAGAAGGCGAGTGGGTGTGGTATTACTACCCTCCACAGGGTACACAAAAGTTAGGAAAAGAGTGGACGGTACCATTTCTAATTTTACAGAAACTAACCGAATTCTTGTATCGTATTGAAAGGTCGGAGGGTTCAAGGCCGCGAGTCGTTCACATAGACAACCTTTGTCCTTACGAAGCAGAACGGCCACCTTTAAATTGGCTGGATAGGGGCAAAGCGAGCCATCAGGGCTATGACGACCCGGATCTCGAAAGTGATCAAAACTATTTGTTTTCTCCCCGTCCCCGTTTTCTCGGTATGGTCGGACCAGAATGCCGCCTGCATATTTGAGTGTTTACGATCTCTAGATAGTCAGCCATGTTGATAGTATTGACGATTGTTTTTCTTTCTGCAAATTTATTTTTGAGGGCGAAAATTTTCTTTCGGGAAGGGGGTTGTGTAGCGCCAACAGTTTGCGTATCGCCACCGTCTTTTTCTTGTGTAGAGCCGTTGCCTATCGCCCAATGTGCCCTTTGCTTAAATTCTATTCATTTGTGACGTTGTTCTCTTTTTAGTTTTTAGTTTTGTTGGCGCTTTGTGATTGGTTTATTTTGTTGATTACGTGTTTTCCTCGTTTGTTAGTTACAATACATGGTCAAGGGAAGAGGTTATCGAACCCTACCAAGACAATTCGTTACAATATAATGATTATTATTATTATTCGTATGAGATGGGGGTTTAGCCGATTTCAACCGAGCGTTGCAGCCATTCTGCGGTCCTATCGGACGGAAACACCAAGTCTTCGACACCCCTGGTCGGTGTAAGAACTGATGTAAAACAGCGGTAGCTTTGATAAAACAGATGACAAACTGATAATAGTCTATATGTTACTTAGTGCCAAAGTCAGCCTAGGTTACACTTATTATTTAACCTTTAAACATCTATATGTCATAATTAAGGTTTGTTTCATTTATTCTATCCGGCAAAAAAAGATAAAACAATATATTAACAGTCGTTAAAACACGTTGGTGTTAAAACATACGATTTACTCATGTGGGCGTTATATCCCGGTGGGTGGGATAACGATGGGCATTATCTTAAGGGTCGTTAGATTACTTCGTGTCCATCGTCTCGTTACCGAAACTATTGCGGTGTATTGTATATGATTAAGACGTTGCCACTGTTTTACTTCAACCCAAAAAATGGGTTCATGGGATGTCCGCTAGGCTTGGACATTCATGTTGTATTTATTCATGTGTAAGTACACAACCGTCTAGCCAGCGGATAGTTTGTCTGAAATCGAGTGATCTATCCTGCCAGACTTGTTTTTACTCAATCGATTAAACCACTGCTAGGTTCAAGCAGCACCTTCTTTTCTTTTTTTACCGATTTAAGTTTCGAAACCATGATGGTCTCGTCACTATGACCGTTTTTTTTTTATAAGAGTCGGTATATTTATCGGTCGCGTTAACCATTCGGCCACACGACAAGCACCTTCAGTGAAGTATCTTGCGAAGTTATGCAACCAACCAGCTAGTGGCTGCTTTCGATTTCGCGACGTTTTGGATGACGCAACTACTCAGTCATCTGTCGGTTTAACTGTATACGCATTAACTCATGCAATGCAGTAAAGGCTAATACACTGGCTACACAAACACACCACAAATTAAGTCCTTTTCACGATCAGATTTATGCCACGCCATTTTGAATTAGCCTCTGTTGCGAATACCATGCGATCCAAAGCGCGGTACCTCTAAATACTACAGGATCGCTTGGATCGCTTGGATCGCTTACTATACTTCGTAATTACAAAAGCCATGATGATAATGTTAGGGTTGGGGTTAAAGTTAGTTCTGGGGTTGAGATTAAGTGTTTGGGACAGGGTTAGAATTACTTTCCATAGCAATCTAAGTGATCCAAGCGCTCCTGTAGTATTTAGAGGTACCGATCAGACACCAACATATATAAAGAAGATTTTCAGGGTTCGCATCTCAAATCATTTCAGTTCCAAGAAAAAAACCATCAATATTAGCAACGTCACGTGTGTATTTCACCACAAAAGAACAACTAACTACACATTACTGCTCAAAGAAAAGAATTTCCTAAAATATTTTTCATTTGATCTATAACTAACTGTACAGAAAATCATAAAGGGAGTAAATACTAGAGAAAGCAACTTAAATAATAATGTGATTGTAAAAGAAATAAAAACCAACAGACCAATATCTTTAAAAACAACACGATATAAAATCCCTGGATACCAGGGAAAGAAAGGGCAGTATTGTATGGTGGATAAAACAAAGAACAATAAAGCCAGTGGCATTTACCAATTGGCTTGGCTTTGTGCTAGAGAGTAATCATTGGATTTATAGACCAATCGAATGGATTCAGAGTCCATGGATTAACATCAGTATGGATCAAATACAAAAAAAAATCAGTACTGCAGCTAAATGAAATACAAATCTAAACTTTTGATTCGAGCGAGAAATTTTCCATTTTAACAATTCGGTCGATGGCTTTATTGGCATCCTTCGTTATAAACGAGGGTACGCACAAATTGACGTCGAACTCCATATCTCTGGGACCGTGGAATACCGGTGGAATTTGGTAAGAACTGCCCTGTTAATGGCGATGGATTGTTTAAAATAAAGATAAAGATTCTGTCTAATATGTGATAACAAGTTCAAACAGGCAATTGACCGATTACATTCAACAACAACAGCAACCACGTTTGCATCTTTAACCCATTGAGCTATTTAGCCAGATTATTTTAACTCAAATTTGACCCTTGAAGTCTAGGTGAAAATAATCAAGTTGTGATCAGAGGAGTTCCTTATTCAATCTTTATCATTCCTACTTTCTAAACAGCTTTGTAATTATCAAAATTTTACAATATGTTGCCTTATAAATTGATAAAACACTGTAGCCAATCGTCAGAATACCCAAAGCCAAATCCCACTTGCCAGAGTTAATAAAAAATACAACACATAAGTGCGCCAGTTATCATATATACTTTAGTATGGCCACCTATTCAGAACCACTTGGGCAACTTTCAGTTTCTTATCTAGGGAATGCAAGTTAGATTGAGATTGCGATCAAATTTTGTTCCAATTACATTGTAATTTATTGCTGGCCAAGTGTCGGCGAAGTATTTTCAGAATTTTAAATGAAAAAGATGCGCATTGACTAAATTTGTATCATGTAATTACAACACTGCCTGGCCAGTCTGTAGCCCCCATACATGTCTAACCCAACGCTACATGGGTTATTTAAACTTACCCCAGGTTCCGGGGAGTAGATACCCGTGCACACAAGCACAGAATGGCAAGCTTCAACTTCTCGTATGAATGGGGTTGGTTTGTTAGGAAGCACCTGGAACATTAGATTCAGGTTAGTGTTGGTCATGATTAGCCCAAGGTTGGGTAAATGGTAGTTGTTTTAACTGGGGAGCCAGGTTTAGATTTGTCATTTAAGTTTTATCGTATTAAGATACCACTGTACATGTGCATTGGTGGAAATTGCAACAGAACCGCCCAGTATGCCCTATGATTTTGGGCAAGATACTTGTATTTGTGCTAGTGGAAAGGGGAAAAATTGCCGCATGTCCATAGTCTGGTTACCAGAGCCATTGCAATGTGTTAAATATGATAAAAACATTGTTTAGTTTTTGTTCGACTTAATCTCTGCATTTAAGCAATGCCCGGTAATGTCTCGTCCAAGAGTTGGCAGCTGGTTTTAATACCGCAACCTTTAGGCTAAAGGTTTAATGTGATACCAACAGGTCAACTCATAGCAATTTAATTTTTCTGCATATAAGAAATGGTGGATGCCTATTTATGAGCAAAAGTATTTTTTTAAACATATTGGTGACAAATTTGGTTCATACTATTTTTGCAGCATTCGATTGATAAAATATATAAGAAACATAAATACATTTGGATCGGATGCACTTGTGCTAATATTCCTAGCATGCAGTTGTCGCCATGATTGTAGAGAGGAAGCAGTCTGCTCTGCAGAAACCTGGCAACATGCCACCATTAGTACATGCCATGTTATTGTGATAAACAATGTTTATGTGCTTTCAAGATACTGAGTTGAGTTATACTTTGATTGTTTGCCAGTTAACCCCAATAAAGAATGCAAAAATTGGACATAAACTAAATTATAAACAGTGTCCTTTACCAAATCGGATAAGTAAATCACCTTGATTTTCCCAAATAAACACAGTTATCAAGAAACTTACAACAATTTACACTGAACTGAGGTAGCTAAAGCAACCGGACTGTGGGCATGAGGTGTCATATGACAAATGATACCCATAAATTCAACCCACTCAGAAGGATTATCGAACGAAATTCCCCCAGACAGCATGCAAAATGATGTTTTGAAATAAAAATAAAGTTTAAATAGATATGCAAATAATGCATTGTAATACAACATAAACATGGCAGATTCCAACCAACCAACCTGCTTTACTTCCTGTTCTTGTTTGATTCGCTTGTTAAACAGATTGGCCCCATAGATGTCAGCCATCGGGTTATCTCTGTAGATAAATCAATGATCAATACTTTCCAGTACGCTTGGTTCAAAAAGGAAGCTTCTTTACTTAACTATATGAATCTGATATTCAGGTTTTTGTGTAAAAAAGAAATCAGCACTTTTTCAAAGTGGACCTTAAATCTAGTTTGTTGTGTGCGTTACACATTCATACTTGGTGGAGAGCTTTGCAAAGTCAACTGTTCATTAGTTTATAACCTGATTTTGAAGTGAGTCATTGTGTCACATCATGATGTCATAATGTAGCATGTCAACCAGTATAAATCATCAAACTAGCAGTATACATAATCGTGATGCACATAAATAAATACAAGTTCTATCTACATTCTTCGTAACATAGTTTTAAAATATATTTGTCCAAATATTGCAGTAAAAATGTCGAAGTTCCATTCAAAACGGAAGATATGGACAGAAATGCTTAAATGTACATTATACACTTAATATAACCACCACAAAATCTTAATTAGCTACAGGACACCAGTGCCGGAAAATACGGTGTATTATGTAAGCGGTCAACGACCACTGTCTAACAGTGTAGTCTCGACAATTGCCAGCTCTTTGGTATAGGGTGAAACAAGTTCAAATTAGACCTGTCCAACGTCCTACAGGACAAGTTAAAAATATGCTATCAATAAATCATGTGACACAATCTTATAGGTTTTCATAGTTAACCTTTACATGCATAAATTCCTAAACTAATATAATTGCATCATAATTATCATGTGACATTGTTATGCGAAGCAATGAAGTTGTTAAACAATTAACATTTCAAATGACAATGCGAACGCACATTGCACTTGCATACACAGCTCATCAAGAGATTAGCTCATCAGATCATGACACCAACATGTGTTAAAATGTGACATTCTAATTCTCATGGCACATATCTGACCCATGTAGCAATGAAATAATTCTTTATAACTGATTTATAAAGAATTAGATTGATTCATCTTCGTTTAAACTTTGATTATAATGTTTGTTTGCAAAAACAAAAAAATAACAAGTAGGCCTAATATACCTATGTATACAATCTTGATGTTTTTTATAGCTTAATCGCCACAAATATATTGAGCACAACTTACCCAATTGCATAGAGGTTTTTAATGGGACTTGTGATTCCCATATTGCTAGCTATTCTCTTTATGAGCTGCTCAGCGTAGATGTACGTGACTTCGCTCGGCTTGCCCATAAGTGCAGTATACGTCAGGGGTCGACCAACCAACTTTTCATACACACTCTCTAAACAGTGAAGGAATGTACCGTGACCAAACCTGTAAAATAATTACAATTATTGCATCACAGTAGCACTTCAAGCTACATCGAAGTTGCCCTCATAGAGGTGACATTTCATAACCATAGGTGAAAAATTAAACGCATTGTAATGCTATTTGTAATGCTAAAGTGTGTGGTGTCAAATTAGGCCATGATGAACAGGATTTCTGGTAATTATAAAGGTACTCCTTAACTGACTTCCTGTTTATGCCGATATATAATGATCTATAATACATAATTAAATGCTTTATAATGGAGCTTTTTCCATCACTTTTTATTTTAATATTGGTATCAAATTTATTTACAATATAAAATAAATATAATATAAAATAAATATAGTTTTATACATAAGCTTTTATTTGTGACACCTTAAAACTGTCAGTGGTATTTAATTCTTTGCAGATAAATTAGTGTTTAGAATCCCTATTGATTATCCAGTGACTATTTCCAATGCTTTATTAACTCAACAGCAGGCATGCATTCCGCCTGTCTAATTCTGTAATTTTTTAAAATGTGCAGAAATATCCCCAGTCTAGAAGCCATTAAATGTAAACCAGGATTAAAAAATGACATTTCTCAACTATTGCACAGTAAGTTTAAAATCTATTGTTCAGTAAAGGGTCATTCCATTATATTTTTAACAGCCCGTACATCGTACCTCTCAGATTTTGCTAAGATTTTCAGACAATGTACATTCACCTAGAAAAATGATTAGGACAAAATTTGAGGTTGCAACTCCTAACGGTTCAAAAGTTACGGCAGGATGAAAAACCGGCCACACGAGGGCTTTTTGTTGGTGAGCACGTCTACTTACAACTTTAAATTGCCGATAGCTCGAAAAGTAAACCATTTGAAAAGCTGAAAATTTGTTTTAAGGTATAAGGAAGCTGAATTTCACATCCATTTTATCCTTAGGGCATTATAAAATAGTCAAAATCAGGTTTGAAAATTATTTCCACAACCCCGACGCTAGAGGGGGTAGCTCCTGTATGCAAGACAGTTTTGAGATGCAATCTTTTTTAAAAGTGAAAAGAAGCTTAAATCTTCAAGCAGTTCAAAAATTAGCTTTGCCAACTTTAAAATAACTTTTTTGAGACCAAACTTCCAAAGTGCACATTTTTCGCCCTTCCCCTTCCAAAAAAATGTGTTTTAACAAATAAATTTAGGTTTAATATAGTCTAAAGTAGCAACGCATATAAATAGTGCAAGTTTGTTACTAATGAAATAGAAAAATAGTAACTAGGTCAGATTAAGTGCCAGCCGGGTCACAATTATCAAGGAATCAAGAATGTACACGATCCATCAGTGTCCAAACTGCACGGGCTTTGAAGTTTTACGTCAATATCTTTATGAATTGTAAGGATTGCGGAGGAGAGGACTTGATTTCTTACCAATAGTGGAACTCAGAAGAATGGTCAATAATAATAGACCATTCTGCTAACAGTTATGATTTTATTAATCTTCTTGTAAATTCTATTGAGGGGTTGACAGGGCAACACATTCTTGCATTGCCAGGTGCCAGGGAAAGTACTTAAAACACAGAAAAGAAAATTTACCTAAAAAATATCTAATTGTTCGTACTAATTTTGCCGAAAATTATAAATTCACAGTACAAGATAAAATTTAAATTTTTCACTGGAACACCAGACAATGTACAATCCACCCTGCTGTTGTATATTACAAAGAGGGTGAACATCTCCACTCTCACTCATTTTGTTTTATATCAGACGACCTTAATCATGATTCTGGTTTTGCATATGAGCTGCAAAAGCAACTGGTCTCCCTGATCCGAATCAAAACACAAATATACACAAAAATTGAGTACTTTTCTAATAAATGTGCGGGACAGTATAAAAACTCCAACAACATTTCAAATCTTTGTTTCCACTTTTACGATTTTAATGTTGATGCTAATTAGTATTTTTTTGCTACTTCGCATGGAAAATCTTCATGTTAGGGTATTGGGGAAACTGTTAAGCGGCTGTTAACCCGTACAAGCCTGCAAATAAAAACTGGCGGTAAACCAATTTTTACCGCTGCTGCAATTTTCAAGTACTGTAAAGCAAATATAAAAAGATAACGTTCAGTTTAATCCTAAAAGACTCGTTAGTACAGAAAAGAGAACTTCTAGAATCTAGAGCATCTCTATGCTCTGCGGTAAACAATTAATGGCACAAGTTTTCACTATTTTGTTCCATAGCTTTTCACTGTGTGGGTTACAAATGAGTTAGTGAGGATAAAGAATTAACTGGAATCTACTCATTTTTTGACAATGAAGCTGTTCCAGAAGTCAAAGTGATGGATTATACAGCATGCCGCTATGACAACTACTGGTGGATTGGTCTTGTACAAGTTGAATAAAGGCAATAAAGATGTTAACATTAAGTTTTTGCATCCACATGGACCATCTAACACTTTTTATTGGCCACGGAAGGATGACATATGAGTACCCAAACAACAAATTCTTACAAATCGTTGCATAAAAGTTTTAAAATCGGAACCCACATAAACAGCTTTGAACCATATTATGATTGTACCATTGTTATTAGTACTGGTATACTTAATGTTAAATAGTACCGCCATTGTCATACATAATTTACTTTTAATAATCCTAAAGAACGGTCCGGTGTTGTGTGAATGTTCAGGTTTGCCTCAGTTTTGTAAAGAAATTTGAGGAATGTGGAAAAAGTGTGGTCCTAACAAGTGTTTTAAAATTAAAATTGCAAGTTTTGCACGTATATATAAAGTAAATAAAGAGGTATTTAGATGCTCTCTGATACTTTATATTGTACAAAACCATAATATATTTGTTAAAAACATTTTTTTGGAAGGGGGGGGGGGCGAAAAAGGTGCACTTGGGAAATTTAGCCTTAAAAAGTTATTTTAAAGTTGGCAAAGCTAATTTTTGAACTGCTTGAAGATTTAAGCTTCTTCTAACTCTTAAAAAAGATTGCATCTCAAAAATGTCTTGCATACAGGAGCTACCCCCTCTAGCGTCAGAGTGGTGGAAATAATTTTAAAACTTGATTTAGACTATTTTATAATGCCCTAAGGTTAAATTGGATGTGAAATTTAGCTTCGGTGGTGGTGCTAAGGAGTGTGTATTTCACTGTAACTGGTTGTTGTTTTGTTTGGTATACTAAAATATACATAAATCTGTTTAAAATTTACCAATTTTTAGACGTCAACAGACAGATGGTTAACCGATGAACTAATTCTGAGGGCTGTTATTTTTGCATGTAATGGGATATGAATATATGAATCACTGTCTCAACCAAAGTTAGGTAGTTTTCGAGTGATATACAAAGTACTGCAGAAGCCCAAGCATATAACGTCAGTTTAATCTACGTGGAAAAAGTAAAACCAATAATAAATCATAGGGATTGAAAGAAAATCAATTTCCAACCAATAAATCTACTCTAGCAGGTCGCAGCTATCTACACTAAGTGCGTCACGAGGTTTTGTTTAATACAGTGTTTGTTAAATAACTTCCTGTTATGACATCATAGTACGTCATATTTTTTTAGATTCTGAGAAAGAGTTCAGCTAATGTTTGCGTTGGCAGTTATCGCTATTAATTCTTCTATGGCAAAAATCACTTGTTGTCAATGCAATAGTAGATGCATACATTTTTCGCAATGTTTTAATAACTTCTACTATTTTATTAAAAATGAAAATGGGAAGTTATTGCAGTATTGTTAAAAATTCCCCACCAACCAACCAACCTTGGCATATGAGAATCCGACATCCATAGAAGATCCATATTACAAGCCAATATTGGGATCTGGTTCTCATGGTCATCAGCGATTGGGTCATTCAAATTGCCGTGTGTTAATAGGACATCTATGACAATTTGAAGGTTTGTCTCCCACCTCACAGGCTCTCCAAACAAAATGACGGCGTCAATTTTCGGGAATGTTTCTGTCAAAGCTGCTGACATCTGTGGAACAAAGGAAATATTATAAGCATTGATTCTTATAAGTTTATGCATTCTGAGTGTGCTCAGTATATTATGGAAAGCAGAGTGTATACAATGCCGATGGTACTATGTAATCAAAACTTTGGCTTTATCAAAAATATTTTAATACTTAGTACTGGGATATGAATACATAAGCACAAGTTTTATCACTCTAGTAGTACAATCAATACTAAGAAAATGAACAGCAGCATTGATCATGTGTAATGCTGTCATTGAACTTAAATCAACACACGTCTCACAATGTTGTAGGTAAATACTGGGATTCCATTTACAAAGATTTAAAAAAACTAGTTAACCATATCTCGTCATACCAATTTAGGTCTCCTTTGATGATCGACCATATCTAGATTAGGAAATACGTCACGTATTTGGTCAATTGTCACATAATTTGTGAATCCGATTTTCTTTGCAATTTGGTCCAAGGGTCCTTGCCCCGACATAAGAACACATTTGTTGTGGAACTCTGGGAACATCCTCAATGGGCTGTGTGACATCATCACTTGTTCTGATGTTATCTGGCGAATCAGTGTAAATGTGATGACGTGAAGATATATATGAACTTGAACTAAAAAAAAACTTAAATCTACAAAGCATTTTTTTAATACTTAAACTTTACCATTTCTTGACAATGGTTTGATAACATAAGTTACTAGAGCGTAAACAACAAATAATTTGTTTCTATTATCTGCATTTTAACTCTTAGTATTGTCAGATTCATCACAGCGATTCAAATAAGTAATTAGAACATAACACATCGGTGATATTATACTTAGTGTAAGGAATCACTGCCCTTCATTATGCATGTTCACTGAATCAACCATGAGTGTGATTAATGTTATTTACATCATTAGATAAACCATTACATCCACTTAGAGTGGTTAAAGCCAATTTTAGATCAACCGTCATTTCACCCTTGGTGTAATTAGTGGATATATTATGCGCGGTAATAAACAACTGTTATTAAGGAGTATCATGGAATTGTTACTGCAGCTTCATTACATATATGTTGGCACAAAATGTGGGGGTAAACAACTCAAATATCCTTTAACAAAGGTATATTAAGTTTAAACCAAAAAGAAGTTTAAAAAGAATATTGTGCATGTCTATTTATTTTTAGTTCCTTCAAAGTACACTTTGCAACAATTTTCCTAACTTGACATTCATGCCGTACCTACAAGTGATTATTATTGCCGATTCAAACAAGACTAAACAGGTTTTATCAGTTTATGCAAACACAGTTATTGGTAAGTGGAGGGGAAAATTCCTCAATAACCTAGAATGTTTTCCTCAGACATTAGTATACTTACTCAATCGGTATGTTAGTCTTGTCAATATCTGTACATAGCAATTTCATTTTGTACCAGTAAGTAGTGTTTCGATAGAGTTATAATCAAATAAAACATGTTATTGCACACTACCAACCTCTACACCCATTGCATTGGACAACTGCTCGGCTTTGGTTCGAGCTAATGCGTTGCCGGCATTAGTGACGAACACAGTTGGTACTTTGAATCGACCATCTGGGTTGGTAAGTCGCTTAAACATTTCGCGAGCTGCTGGTATTGGGGTTTTGCCACGTACTAACACTCCATCAATGTCAAACAGCAACCCAAATCCAGGTTCCTGAGATTTACAAAATATTAAAGTACAATTTTAATATCATGCCTAGATTATTTAAATATCATGCCTAGATTTTTTAAGATTTTTTAAATTATGGCTAGATTAGGGTGGTCACTCATTAAAAAAAGAACTTGTTATTGATAAACAAAAAACCAGACACCGCAATAAAATTGTCCGAAATACAAATGAAAAAGTCTGTAAGCTTAATACATAGATACTGGTAGGCGGTACCAAATGCATATTTTGGCCGGCACATAATAAATAAATTAACATATTTCACTAAACATTAACTCACTTGTTTTTTAGTCGAATAACATTTTGCAGATAGAATTCTTTGAGTTCTGTTTCGGCAAACCCGAAGAATGTTGTTTGCTGAAGATGCCATTGTTAATTCCCGTATTCAGCTGCACATGATAAGATATTCATGGAAAAAGCAACTTCTGCGACTACTATTAAAATTACCAAACCTACAGTTGATAGATCAGAAAGACTAAATAACGATCATACCAGTACCGGTAACCTAAATATTCTAATGTTACTCATATGGTTAAACTTAAAACTAGTTGAATGTGGAACAACACTACAGGGAGCTGCATGGTCTTTTCATTTATATGTTCCATATGACTTCTACTGACCATACTACATACAACAGTCCTACCATAAAACGTATAATGTCCTTTGTAAAAGACCTTCCTCTTTAAGGTGCTAATCTTGCGTATTAATTTAGAGGTTACTACATCACTACACATCCACACATTACAGTAGACTGATCGGAGTGAATGTGATATGCAAGTTTAACATTTTACTTAATTGTTTATAAAAATCCATCACAAGCGCAGATTGAACGTTCAAATTATAGACTAACTTTTACGATTTTTTCACTGGGCTATATTAAAATCTCTAAGGGTTAGATGGTAAAGGTAGCTCCCTATTCAACAAGCTTCAGTGTGAGAGAGTTAGACCTACACCTCACTTATCAAGTTAAACGAACAACAATATTCCAAAACTGGCCCTAACGATAAGGGATAATGAATTTTTAACAACGCTAGAAGCCGGGAAATACCGCAATATGCTTAGAATACCGGTTGTATTTAAATTTGAACATATGAGAAGACAACCGGTTCGCTTTCAAATACTAATTGCTAAAATAGCTGAAATTTAATCCTTTGTTCCGCAATTTCCTGACAAAATTACTTTTAGCAGTGTACCTTAACAATGACGTATATTTCGCAACACTTCTCTCCCACTGTCACGCGACAATGGGCAGCTTCATACTTCAGTGAGTATTTAACCTCTCGTTAACTTGTAAAATATCAGCTGTAGCCAATCACAAGCTGAGAATCGAGGGGAGTTAACGGCAATAAGTGGGCGTCTTCGAATTCGTGAAAATAATACGCAGAACTTCGTTTATTTTTACACTTGTGTCGGTGCTTGTTATTCTAGTTTTATCTCGGCGTCTGCTGGACACTTCCAATAACGAAAATATTTTTATTAGAATGATGTAAAGAAAGTATGGCTTACGTAAAACAATATAATTTTCGTTATTTTACCGACGATATTTTATTCTTTAAGATAAATATAAAATTAATAATAAAAACTTCCAATGTGGGGTCATACAGTATTATGAACATGTATTATAAGAGAAAAAGTATGATAAGAGTTGTGATATTGAAATGGAAATTTATAATATGGCGAGGCATCGCTGCCAAACGCAAGGTAATGACGGAAAATTGTAGAAATGATAGGTTATTTTTTGAAAGGGGTGTCGGCAATTTAATGGTACCACCTCCGGATTCTCGGCTTCTGATTGGATAAAGCTAATCAAATTTTAAGAGAAACCAATGAAAACAGTACAT
>CH002962.1:417424-434420 GCA_000149265.1 Ciona savignyi
TTCTCTCCCACTGTCACGCGACAATGGGCAGCTTCATACTTCAGTGAGTATTTAACCTCTCGTTAACTTGTAAAATATCAGCTGTAGCCAATCACAAGCTGAGAATCGAGGGGAGTTAACGGCAATAAGTGGGCGTCTTCGAATTCGTGAAAATAATACGCAGAACTTCGTTTATTTTTACACTTGTGTCGGTGCTTGTTATTCTAGTTTTATCTCGGCGTCTGCTGGACACTTCCAATAACGAAAATATTTTTATTAGAATGATGTAAAGAAAGTATGGCTTACGTAAAACAATATAATTTTCGTTATTTTACCGACGATATTTTATTCTTTAAGATAAATATAAAATTAATAATAAAAACTTCCAATGTGGGGTCATACAGTATTATGAACATGTATTATAAGAGAAAAAGTATGATAAGAGTTGTGATATTGAAATGGAAATTTATAATATGGCGAGGCATCGCTGCCAAACGCAAGGTAATGACGGAAAATTGTAGAAATGATAGGTTATTTTTTGAAAGGGGTGTCGGCAATTTAATGGTACCACCTCCGGATTCTCGGCTTCTGATTGGATAAAGCTAATCAAATTTTAAGAGAAACCAATGAAAACAGTACATTCGATTCCTGTACAACCGGTTAGAAGCGCGTCGTCAAACAAAGGCGATTCTAGAAATAAGTCGCTATGGCTAATGGGCTGAGTCTTTGGCAGAGTGGTGTAATAGCTCCATTAATCCAACTATAAAAATCGAGCAAATTTGACCTTTGTCCATGTTACAACACTACATGGGTTTTTCCAATCCAAGGTAAGCAAAATAACCCTAGACAGATTTGGGAGATCAAATATTCGTGACACACTTTCGCAAAATCAATCCCGAAAATATTAAGTTACAGTAGATCCGCATCAAATTCAAGTAAATTTAACCTATTGCCACCTAAAAGTTCACTTCCTGCCGAAATTATTGTAATCGAAAAATAACATCGCTACTCGATAGCCTGTAACACACATTATCCAGCGACCATGCGGTTCAGTCTTTCACGTTATTGAACGAACTATGCCGCGCAAATGGTTGTAAGGATCATGACAGAAACAACCAACATTTGACCGAACTAACTTTTCTTGTTTTTTATTAATCAACTATATTTAATGGGACCAGTGCTTTGAAATAAAGTTAATAAATGTGTAAAATCTAACATGTAACTCCATAAAAACTTACAAAAACGTTTCTTTATTTAACAAACGATTTACACACAAAAATCCGGAATAATAAATTGTTTTATTTTCACGCTTCCATAAAAATCTACTAAAAACTTGGTGCAAATTTAAGATAAACACTGCTTCTCTAAAAACACGATTACACATATGGCTCTAATCTATTTGGAAGTAAAACTAAAAAAACCTTTCGGCAAAAGTACTTTTCCCTTTCCAGATTTCATAAACGTGGTATTACATGACAATGCCAACTTTGACATTTCATTAAAAGAACCACTTATTTAACCCAAAGTGTAACTGAGATAAATACGTCCTAAACAGCAAGGGATTGGCTAATTATGATTTCTAGCAAGTTTTGGCAAGAGATTCTTGTGTACCGTATAAATAGAAAATCATTTTTAGAAAAAAAGTGGTCAAATTTTTCATAAAAAAATATAAAAGAGAAAAAGTGCAAAATCAACTTGAGTCAGGATTTCTTTGCAATTCGACCTCCTTCATGTGATAACTGTGACATTAATGATATTGTCAAACTAAGATAGATGCACTTATTTATGCAAGAACAAAACTTTACAAGTAATGTAAAATAAAGCAGACATAAAAGCAGGATATCTAACACATTAATATGCTGCAATAGCTCCGACTTTGTGAATGTGATAATATCATAAATGCAGGTATTACAACAACACCACCCACTGCATTAAACCGATTTCAGGAAAAAAAACAGAAGAATCCTATGATATTGGTGTGACATTTTATTCATTACAACATAGATAGGTGTTGGCGAAGTATTAATACGATTGTGATGTCATGGGATAGTTAATCCATACTCATTATTTATTCAACACACTGCTATAACGCTGCATTAATTAATGCACATGATATATCCATTGCTTTAATGTCTGGGTAGAATATGAAATTCCACTGGGATGAAGCAACCCTAATTAAGCAGCGTGTTAAAAAATGCTTAGCCTGCACTACCTTACTTCCAATATTTATAGTAATGGATTTTGCAATTAAGGTTTTTCAAGCACTGTTACGTTGCATTGATGCCAGTACAAGGCCAGATTTACAAAATCAAATCAAAAAGCAAACAACTTCAACGCATACTTACTTTCTCCAAGCCTGAAATGCAGACATTTTGAGTCTGAAATTCTGCTCCTTCATAAAACGAGTGTCCGTTCTTATTGTGATATAGTTAAGTCGCCAAGCAGTCCACACTTTACGTTGCACACTTAATTGATACTGTAAAATAAAAACAACATACTTATTTGTGAAAGTAAGAAATCATAAAAAATATCCAACCAATCTTTCTTTAAACAACATTTATGTCCAACTAGATTTGTTTTATTAAAAAATAAAAATGTCTTAAATCCTAATTCATAGTAAGCGCTCTTATTTTAACAGATGTCAATGTTTTGTAAAATATTCAAAATTTTTGTTCAAATATGTGGTAGATAAATTTATAAGACATTAAAATTTTGTTATAAAATGATAATTGAAATGTGCCAAGTCATACAAATGTGTCAGCAATATTTCCTGCAGATGATTTCTTCCACCAGTTCTCAAAAGTGTCGTGTAAAAGTTGGAGTGTGATGCTTCTTTCTGAATCGCTTAACCTAGGATGTTAAAGTAAAATTTAAATGGTGGATGCATCACTTATATGCTGATGAGTAAGAATTCCACATCGAAGGATCAATACAAAGAAATCATCAGATAACTCTCAAGGGAAATTCACACTGAAATATTTATCCACGATTATTTAGTCTAATAATTCGTTAGGGGAATTTATAATAAAAGGATTTACCAACATTCAATGCCAGATAAGTGGGAAAAAGTAATGTTCTTCAAATGCTATAATCAAGAACAGTAGTAAAGCAGATGGAACGTTATAAACACGCCACCGTCTCATTATGCAATACATGTTAATGAAGGAATCAATTACAGCAATTTTCATACCAACCACAATCTACTTGTACTTGTACTTGTACTTGTTTATCCACTACTTTGCCAGTAAATTGAAAATTAAATAGCAACAAACAAGCTGTAAGGTTTTGTCATGATATTAAACACTGAATCCACCATCCACACTTACATCAAGTTGTTGCTTCCATCGAAAGAAACTCTGCTTTTCCACCACCTTCCCATGAACACAACTAATGAGCTTCCCACATCTACCACGATGTGCCACACCTAGCCATCCTACCAGTGATTTCCTCCGAATCTTATCTCTCCAATGCTGCTCTGCTTTCCTCTTTGAAAGTTATGGAATTTTTGTAAGTTTTTATAGATGCAAAATACTGTCATGGTAAATACTTTAGCTTTTAAAATAGGAAATAAGCATGTTTTAAAGCAACATGTCACCTTGTAAATAAGCTTGTAAATAAATAAACACGATAGACTTACAAAACCAACTCAGTAAGCCACGCTGCTTCCTAAGGTACAACATTATACAATCTACCACACAACCCCACCTGGTGATGAGCATTCACCCACACACCCCACGACCTCGACAAGATCTTGTGCTGCTGGGAGGCTACGACCTCGTCCACCATAAAGTCCATGTTGTGCAACATCTCCACACGACAGCGCCAGATGTTCATGCAATACTAAAGTATAAAGAATTAATGTCAATATAATATGGTTGGATGTTGTATAGTTAAGTATAATGTGGTCATTGGTTTAAAATCAGACCTGGTTACACTGTAAGATCAATTTACACGATATCAGGAAATAAAACTTTAATTTGAGCACCAGTCTCAAAGTTAAACACAAGCAAATGAAAACAGATTAAAAAGCAATTGATTAGTGGTCCAGTAGTAGTTGATCAGTTACCTTTAACAAATGCCTGGTGTAATACAAGTTTGATTTTTTCTTGTTCTGGACAGCTTTCTTTTTATTTTGGATCCATACTTTCCACCTGATTGTTATTAAAATCTTGTTAATTAAATCAGGTGGTGATATTACACCAAAAGGCCATCTATTGTTTTAACTCTTTCACTCCCGGCTAAATGCATTAATTCAAACATGCTGTCCCGCAGTGTTTTTTACAATTTTTAGTCATTTTCAAATTAGCACAGTTTTTCAAAAGTTTATGCTATGATTTAATATTTAGTATGGTTGGAAAGATAATTTACCCCTCTTTTAAACAAGCCACATACCTAGAATCTACCTCCAATAAAAAATATATTATGTTAATTTTAGTGATTTAAACTAAAATTATTTAAACTAAAATTTTAGTGATTTAAACTAAAACATTCACTTTATATGTAAAGAAAATTCTGCTCGACTTTGAAAAATTTGAGGTGCACTGACAAACGAAATACTCACAAATTATTGGTATGCCCAAATGATATGAAAATTGGAATGTAGACTGTCTAATAGTTTTTGTACTCAGGAAAATTTGAACTGTATTTTTATCTTTAGTAGTTTTTTTACTATTCCTAATTGAAATTTCCCTTTATTCTAACTATATTATGAAAAAATGAATCAAAACGCATTGAAGTTTTGTAGACTTAAAACAGTGAAAAGTATAAAAAAGAATAATGAAGGAAGTGTAAAAAGGGCATACAAAAGCAAACAAACACAAATACTATTTCCAATATTCTCGAATTGTATGATATTCATCAAAGCAGGGCACACGCAACTAGTCTCGCCGCCTTTTTCTTTATCGTGCGCTCAGCACGCCCAGCTGGGTTCATGCTTTGGTGAACACAACGATTACCGCTTGTAGCGAAAACGTCACCAACGCTCTCCCTCTTATCTCAACGGGACGAAATTCACAGAGAATGTAAAGAAAGACTTGCTTGACAAAAAGAGCTTCTCCGCAAGTTAACACGACTCCTATTGGCTGAGTTAGTCACATGTAAATTCGTGTAAAATCGATAGAAATGAGAGGCGAAGCCTTGAAAAAGAAAGGCTATCATCACTCCTCGCATTTTTAATATTTCTCCACGAAAATTACAGAGAATAAATTAGAGGGTTTCCTTGATCGAATAAGCCATAGCTGAGGTCTCTACCATTACGCATTGCGGAGAAATCGTTTTTTAGATTTGCACCCATTTATGTGCAACGCGGGATACCATGTTTTCCCACCAACTCGCGATATATGGCGAGTTGGGACTGAAAGAGTTAAATATCAGTTGCGACAATAAAACAGAAGTTTTAAACCCATAAATGGGAGTTGAAGCAGAATGTATATTGTATGGGGGGGTACCGGGCAAATGCAACTGATAAATGATTGCTGGTCACGTGATGTAATAAGTATTTAAGCAAAATTAGCAAAGACCAAAAAATGAGTCAAAGACAAATTAAAACACAAGTTAAGTTATAGTCGATTTGATAGTTTGTAGTTAAAATGAAAATCAAATTCAACCATTTTAAGAAACATTTTTTGTCATCATTACATCGATAGCTCCAACCACATACCTCATAAAGGCCATATTTAATGAACGATCAGAATTATGAGTTGTAGCTGTGACCACATTTGAATGTTGGTTCTTCCAATTGTTGAAAGAAGTGGATGTGATTAGGAGGTTCCTGTGGTGGATGTGAGATTCCATCTTAATTCTTCTGATTGCATTGCACGACGCAATGTGATGCCATTGTTGCATCGTCTGTAGAAATATGTTTAAAAACTTTAAAATTAAAATAAACTTAATTGTAAATAACAATGTCACTACAAAATAAGTTTAATTGTAAATAACAATGTTACTACAAAATAAGTTTAATTGTAAATAGCAATGTTACTACAAAATAAGTTTAATTGTAAATAACAATGTTACTACAAAACAAGTTTAAATGTATATCTGTGGCATTGATATCTTTAACCGATTTAAATTTTACTATTTACAAATAAGTTAGTTAAACAGCACATGGTAATGACCCCCACCAGCACCACCCACCTCTTTTAGCAGCCCATCCATATGACACTGGTGATGCTCCACAGCGAGTTGTTTGTTGCGCAATGATGTCGTCCAACTTGTGAAAACCTGTATATTGTACGGTGCTCGCTTTAGATATTAAAATTTCAATGTTCTTAACCTTCTTTGTTGTCAGTGCAATATTCTCAAGGGTTTTGGTTTAAAACTGGTTGACGGCTAATTGGTTATGTGCTCGGGCAAAGCACTTAGCGGACATTTCCTAAACCAAGAGGATTAATGGATTTTACTAAACCTGAAGAGAAGCCTTAATCATATACAACACTTTGCAACTAGTGACCACCGCCAGGATCTAACAGAGCCCACAAGGTAATGAAATGTAATGGTGACTTATGTTGTAATATCCTGAAAAATCCTATAAATACATATGGTAAACCTGGAGCTTTAGGTTTTCCACAAAAATGCTTACACATAGTAATACCCTAACATAAGAAAAACAGCATAAATATTTTACCTCGTTCAAAATTATCCTTTCATGAGACTTTCTTGCCACTTGAAGTTGATGATTTTGCTTCCAAAGTGTAAAAACTTGTCTTGTTCGAAAACTCTCAAAAGTTGCCAACTTTTCAACATTGTGTTGCCTCTTTAGCAGTTCCTCTTTCCAACTAGAAAGTAAAAACAAAGTTAAAACTATATTTTCTAACAAAATTATCACTTTAAAACTGTTGACTTTAACAAAGAAATATACTCAAAACAATGGTCCAGATAGAATTGACATACGTAAGAAAGCAGTAATCGGTGTAATATCAGCACTCAGCAGTAAAGCTTACACAGAACCCCAGCATATTCACCTGTCCCAAGCAGATCGGAGTTGTCTTCTGTCACAATGCTGGATCAACCTTCCAACAACAAGCAACTCAAGTTTGTGCTTTGCTGTGCGATCTCTCCATGCCATGAGGTGTCTGGTGGAAAACATGAAATTAAACCTTGCTAAGCATATCTCTGGTACGTCTCTACCACAAGAGAGTAACTCCTAATAAATTATACCTAATAAATCATAAATTAAAATATCGTTAATTTAATTTACTTTTGAACTTGGCTTTAAAATTATCAGCTGGACTCCTAGACAGATCTATTCTTATTTCAACATAAGCTTACATTTGAAACTATTGGATTTTCACTATTACCCAGACCTCGTAACAATTTTTTCACCTTTAAAAATTCCAAAGTTATCCTTTGGCAAGAAACACAAATCACATAACAAACTTCACCTTCCACACAACCTCCCTTCATACAACTTCTCAGCTCTCAAAGAACTCAACCACACAGCCTTCCATCTAACATAGCAACCGTGCAGCTTAGTTCGGTTCCGTGTTGATATGAATCCTTGGGCTGTGAGGACGAGTCGGCGATTTCTTGACGTAAACGCGTGCCTGAAGGGTATTGAATATGTTTGATTTCTTATACTTTTTAATGAGAGAAAACTGGGTTGCTCAGTATATCTGCCGTTGCCACAATAAACTTCAATGAGCAGGGTTGCAGTAGTGTATCAGTAACTGTGATAATCATAATAATGCATACCAAAAATATAAATAAAAATGAAGGCTTAACACTTTGTAAGCTTTGTATCAGTGCAAAGACATCAGGAATTGAGTGTAAATTGGCTGTGTTTCAGAGAATTATGATGTCAGAAAACAAAAATGAAAATTTAACAAATAAGAATTCGACAATTATTAGGCTTGTGTGTCAAGTATCAATGCAGCCCTGATGGGAATATTAAAATAATAACTTCATGACCAACTCACCACTTTTCAATCACGGCTTTAGCTTTAGCCTTCTCACCCACCCATCTATTGTGGGTTTCCCTCCATAATGTGAAGCAATGCTGCAGCAATGTGGAACTGTGCAACCTGTGTAATCTGATGGAAAGCAATTAGGAAGCGTTAATAAAAAGCTTGCTCACTATTCTTCTATAGTTTCTTTTTCTTCTACAAACATTGTAAAGGGAATCTAAACATTGGCATAACATGTTGTTGTGTTTTAATTTTTTTTAAATTAAACAAAATATCAAAGAAAACACAATTGTACCTCGCTATATTCCACTGTCGTTTGCATTTGTTCCACCATATTTGAGCCCGGATAAGATGGTAGTTTGGGACAATGGATAACAAGTGGTGTTCCTTTTTCCATGCTTGGAAGCAAGTTGTGACCTGAACAAAATTATTTTTAAACAATAAAAAACTAAACATATTGTGAACTAGAAATAAGTGTAATATTGAATATTGAATATTAAGGATTTGTGATATAAACATAATACATTTTAAAATATTTTTATGGTTACCATTCTGCGATTTTGCTGACTTTTAAATCCGTTCAGAATTTGTCTTCGATCCAAATTGTCATTTGTATAATATTTCCATGTTGTGAATGCTTTCCGCATGATCGCTCTTGCATGACTTTCATCCACGACACGCCTCAATGCATATTTGTGTTGCCAGATTTTAAATGAAGCGGTCATTACTAATAAGTTGGCATGAGAGGAAACAATATCTGATTTCCGACGCAAATCACGGATTTCTATGAAACATAGAAATATAATATAGAAACATAGCAACAAGGCAAACCAGTTTTGAAATCCAGTTTAAAGTTTCCACTAAAATTTACCTAGAAACTGGTCAAGTCGGTAAAATATAATTCACAATATTAAGTGCTTTAGGGATATAGGCAGCTAAAATGTGTCTGTGCAGATAGCCTTCAAAGTAACAAAGTCATCACACAAACATAGTCTATATCTGATAAACATTTATTGGCATTGGTAGTTTGGTTTGTTATGATTTGTTTAACAATATTGGGGTAAGAACTAGACTAAAAAAGCAAATGTAAGTAACATAAAAACACAACACACCTTTGGCTCTGCCTTCCCAACGTTGGCATAACTCACTTAAGCGAGACCGAACACATAGAGATCTTATTTTATTCACTTTTTCCATCAATTCCAATTGTCTGTTTGAGTTATAAATTAAAAACACAGTTATAAAGTTTCACTAAATTTTATTAATATTGCAATGGAAATAGTAAAAGTTATCAAAACATTGCAAGAATATGGTGCATACAAACCAATACTTAGATACAGATACAGAACATACTATTTAATATGTAGTTGATTTAGTGAAATATTCCAAACTTACTTCTTCCATGTATTGAAAGAAGCAGCAACAACAAGTTGATTTTGGCGCTGAATTAATTTGGTTGTCATTATTTTCTGTTCCCGTGTATGCAACACCCAAGTATTCAGATGTCTGGAGGTATAGAGGAGAGTTAACATCCAGGTTTTTGTAACTAATACAATGTTGAATAAGAGTTGACTTTTTCTTGCATTTTTACACACAAACTTTTGTAATAAAAATGTAATAATTAAAAAGGTTAAAAAGAAGCATTGAGGTAATAGTATTGTATCTAATTATTGATATATAAAAACATTGTTATTACAAAATAAATAAATTTAAATTTGCCTTCTCTTGAGTGACTTGCTGAAATGTTGATCACATGACCGAACTTGGCGATATCGTAATGACCATATATGGACGCATCGTCGTAACATTAAGTTTTGATGAGTCACATCAGCGATATTCTCTTGCTCACTATCGGCACCGTGTGGACGGACTCGAGATTGCCAATATAAAAGAATTTCTAAATGTTTTAATGAAACACAATTAATGCGAGAACTGAATTTATTAGAAACACAATTAAAGAAATATACCAAGTGTTCTACATTTAAAACACAATATTTAAGATTACTTTACAAATTACGCCGATAAAATCAATTACTTAGCAGAAATGTCTGCGAAATGCTACTTAATTTCCACAAAAATCACTACTTTTAAATAAAAAATTTAAATAAAAACCAACCCTGTAAAGCAGTTTTATCTTTGGATCGTTTCCGCCATTGTTTGAAATGCGAGGAAAGAATTCGACCGTTGTTCATTCGTGTTGATTTTCTTTTCAATCTGGAAAATGTCATTATATAAAAATGTTATAACATTACACTATATTGTTAAAAGATGGACATGTCATTTTTAAACTGGTTGAAATCCATGTTGAGTAATGTATTGATGATTATCGTAATAATACTAGTGCACACAGCCAAATTATTAAAGCTGTGTGGTTGGTTTGGTCATTAGACCATACAAAACATGGTGATGGTATTGGAAGATGTATCCACAAGTACAATCCATGAATAAAAATAATGATAAACGACAGTGGTCGGAACATAGCAAGATAAAACAATGAAACAGATTCTAAGACATGAATATATAGCTTGCAAGTTAATCTAGTAATAAATATTAAATCCACCAGCCACAGAACAAACTTTTTAATTTTGTTTTTCTCCAATGTTTTCATCCTCCAAGCGACAAATGGAGGTTTTAAGATCGATGCCTCGTAATGTTGACGACTCTTCCGCTGCCTGGCATGGATGACTGACCATGTTCTGTAGGCAAGAAAGTTTCAAATTTTACCTCACGGGCCAGATTGAATTTATATATAAGTCAAACAATGGTATAGGTGAATAGAGTTAATTAAATAAGAACAAGGCTGTTCATTATAGAAAAATTGGAGTTTTCTGCATAGTCTTCATACAATATTTTTAAAACCATAGATTTCCAATAGCAGTAACACCGGTAAGCAGTGATGTTGTGTTATTCTTCCATACGAGAAGTTAACTTTATTTGTTTAAATGCTTCACAAATCAGACTTTTGCTTTGTTGTTTATTATTGCAGCATTAATGGTGACACCATCAATCATGTAGATGCTGGTCATTGTTACAAACACATGATAAACCAACCTGAAGAAATAATGGAGTTGTCGATGTCGCAGCCTGGTTCCGACTAATCCCATCAACACATTCGACCTCTCAGCCCCGTGAGTGAACAACTTCCACTGATAGAATGCCGAGCTCATTTGTGGATTGGCCAGTCGGTGGATGGCATAGTTGACGATCCCTTCCATTCTGCTCTGTGTCGATTCTGTGGAATGCATGAAAAAATCAATATATAAACATTTATATATTATTATAAGCACACAATGTACAAAATAGCTGCATGAAAACATCAAGTCAATAGTATGAACTAGAAATGTATTTAGCAGCCATTGCTATCATAGAACTATATTTGAGTTTTTTTTATTTTTTAGTTTATTTTTATTTTGTATTTGAGTTTATTTTATATTTTATTTTTATTCCTGTGAATAGACAATTGTAATATGTGGCAATGATCAGATTACTAAGAACCCTGTGTTGGGCTACAAAAGCTTTTAGTGTCGTGTATCATTTTAAAAAAGTTAAAAAAGCCCCCTTGTTTAAATGCTTTAACTGTCATATGTATATATATAAAATGATTTGTAATAGAAAACAATGTCATAAATATAATCAATTTACATCCAATAAGGAACAACAAAAAAAACTTAGAAGTTAAAATAGTCAGAATTTATTTTTCTTACCTAAAGTTAAAACTTCAAATGGAAACTTTGCCTTTTCCAATCGTTGACCATATTTGGGAAATAATTCCCTCTCATCCAAAGGTTCATTGCTGGTCAATTCATGGCTATCAAATAATTCATCCAGAGACATCGTGTGGTCAACATGATTTTCAGTGTTGCACGAATCGTTTTGACCTTGCTCCATACAATGGTTTATAATAGGGCTTGAATTTTGAACTGGAATCATTGAATTGTGATAGATTTCCTCTGCAAGTTTCCCCTCATCATGTTTTATAATGGTGTTTGAATTTTGTGTCGGCATCACTGGATGGATGGTTGAATTGAACAGCTTCAGATCTGACAAGGTTGACATTCCGGAATGTGAACTCCTGGAGAACTCGAGGCCAGAATCGCTGGTGATTCTCCGCACGTCTCCAGAATTCTTCCTGCTATGCTTTCCT
The DNA here is from genome assembly GCA_000149265.1 of Ciona savignyi. Lineage (NCBI taxonomy): Eukaryota > Metazoa > Chordata > Ascidiacea > Phlebobranchia > Cionidae > Ciona > Ciona savignyi. The sequence goes on from CH002962.1 coordinate 429,452, forward strand.
GCTTCTGCGGCGTACTTGTGTTCACTAAGACCCATGCTGACCACTGAGCAAGTTGCAGAAGAGCAGCAAGAAGCAGTGTGAGCTTTAATGCGTAATGAAGAGGAGAATTGGCTGGAACTTTCATTGAGTGATGACTTGGTGTGGAAATACCAATGTTCAATTATGTCCTGGATAAAGTAAAAATTTCAGTGTCTTGTAATGATAGCATATACCAAGGTGGTGGAAAGGTTGGTTGGTGGTTTAATTACAGACAAAACCATTAGCTCCAACAAACGGTCATTGTTTTATGTGGATGTAATAGCCTCAAGATTTTTGACTGAGATTGTAGGCATAATAGCTGTATATAGTGGAATAATAGCACAGTTAAAAGATCAATAAAAACCAAAATAAATATAATATAAGGTTCATAAAAATACAGACAAAACTTTAAAAATTCAGCAATACACACTTTGAGTTGCCTCCTTATCTTCAACTTGATGAAGTCATTAGCTTTATGAAGCAGATTGAGTTGATTCTTCCAATGTTTAAAGGTGGCGAGCTTGGTATCGATCTGAGTTCCTCTGTGGAACCACGTCAGCGCGTCTTGCCGTAGAATCTTCTCACATTCAACCTCCTCCTGCCATCTGTGGGGATCATGTTAGAAGCGATGATCGTTACAACACAAGTTTTCGGATCACCGCATGCTTGCAGTCGGTTTGTTATTTTGCAAATAGTTGCTTTTCATTATTGACTTAACTGAAAGCAATATATCAATCCAGCATAGCATAGGATAGGATATTCATGTCTGGTAACGTCAGATTACCTCACGCACACCCTAGAGTCACTGGAGAGTGCAGTGGAGCTATTGCATTGTGTTGTGACTTAAACATTCCTTTAATTTGGTAAAACCCATTAATCCACTGAGCATTGATTATGTGCGTTTTCTAACAGCGTTACTTTTAGTGCAGCTGATAAAATAAATCCCAAAAACCTTTTAACAATGTTGTTATAATATTTGAAACTGCCATGAAATAAATTAAGCACTCTGTCCCAGACAACTCCAGAAAAATTCCCACCTTTGAAAACAAATCCGGAGGACTTCAGATCGCCTCATTTGATCCTCAATCTCCGCATCTCTCTCCGTGACGACCATCTGAGTCCTCAACATCCACTCGTGGAAGATCATCTTCTTAGATTTAAGGCGACTCTTCATTGTGAAGGAATTAAAGCGGCGCTTCCTGGCCACAATCTGAGGTAACACTTGTGGGTAAAATCCCAAAACTATTGATCTTAAAATATTTTTTTTAAAAACCTTTTGATTTTTTTTAATAAAATTAAGTTTTCCAAAAATTTTGTTTGTATTTGTAGAGTTGAAGAACTTCAAAACGTGTTTGTTAAAAAGTGAAATCGACTGACACTATCCATACCAGAATAAACAAACATTAGGTTGTACATTTCAAAGAGCCAGTAAAGGATAAAACACAGGTAAAATATGTTCAGTATATTTTGTAGCCAGTAAAGGATAAAACACAGGTAAAATATGTTTCAGTATATATAAAATATGTTCAGTATATATGTTCAGTAAGGTAAAATATGTTCAGTATATTTTACATAAAAAAAAGAATAGTGATCATTACGATTACAAGAAACATTGACAAAAAGTGCAAATTTATTGATTTCCAGGGAATTGCATTATAACAGTGCACAAGGTGTTATGCTTTAGTAGAAAAGGTATCAAGTGATTTGTTTGATGTGATTTGCACATGGTATCAACATCATTCCTGGGCACATTTTGCAAACACCTCACAACAAACTTCACATTAGCAGTACTCAATCTGTGTTATAGTGTAACCCACTGGTGGCCCAGCCCTCCTGCACCCACCGTGCTCCATGATCCGAGCATCCTCCTCATCCTTCGCTCCTCCCCGGACCTCCGCACACCAACTTCCATCCTCCGGACTTCCAGTCCTCGCTTCCACATCTCCAGGTGTCTCCTCATGCGATTGTTGTATATTATTTCTATGCCTTGCTGGGTGTTTCGTCTGCACTTAGTAAAACGGAACCAAGCATCGAAGAATCTGAACCAAAAACTGTAATGAAACTTTTCTGATATTTTTTACACAAATAAAATTGTCAATAAGTAAACCTGGTTAACTTAATTTGTGGTTCAACTTTCCCCAATAGGGTAGTCTTCAGACTTTTAAAAACGAAGAAAAGCTTCAGCATTTCTTTAGAGTAGCTAACGAAGATGGCTGATTATTTTAGACTTTAAGCGGAATATTGGTATGGTTATCCAATTAAAAAACTTTAAGTGTTTTAAAGAAGATTTACCTTATCAACATGTAAGTAAAATAATCGCTGTAAAACTAAATACAATCCATCCAAACCTACCGAGCACATAGTTTTCTCTGCCTCCTTGCCACCAATGGTTGAACTACCACTGCATCCAGCGTCACCTCACGCCATCCCACCACTATGCGATGAAGTTTGCTACATTCTAGCTGGCTGCGGGCATTAGTGGCACGAACTCTGTTGCTTATTTCCGTAGCATGGTTGTGATACCAACGTGTAAAGTAATCTACGAAATATAACAAGACATTAGTATACGGATGGGGGGTCCATATTGGTACTGGGAAAATGTAGGCCTAAAAATATGAAAATGTAGGCCTAAAAATATAAATAGACAATTAAAAAATGTTAAATACTACAAGGTTTGTGTTTCAAACATTTTGAAATTCTTAACTCACTTCTTAGTGAGGTAGTTTCCAATTTTTTCATAGCAATTTCCAGACTGCTTTTCTGCTTGCTTTTCCTCGCACATTTCAACCAATGGGTGACATATTTTCGCACACAAGCATGGCTCCAAGTCAAATGACGGCATTTTATCAAAACCCGATTACAATAACGGGATTTCCACTTGCTAAATGCATGTGACAAAATGTTCTGAGGAGTTTATGAAAGTTAGGCATTACACCAGCAAATATATAAATAAATGGAAAATTCAAGGCATACACTGTGTGCTCTAGCAACTTGACTGTGGACACAAGCCGTTCTACAATAACAGTGAATAAAACAAATTTTTCTTCCAACAAGAATATAAATAAATCAAGCATTAACACAGTGTAATAGCATAAGCACTTTAACTGTGCGCACACAATGAATATTCCAGTTCATCATGAACACAAATATTCCACAAACCTTGCCACAAGATGCGGAAAAAACTTTCTTTCTCTCCTTATCAATCCTTCTGCCCCTTACATAGTTCTTCCAACTGTGCATATACTTGAGCAGGATGCAACATTTGATGTGAGTGACAGCTCGATGCCTGCAGTTCATGGGATAAGCATTTATATACACCAAATTACAAATGACAGGTAGTTTCATGTATATGACTTCGCATCAATAACAAATACAAGGTCATTGAAAGTCACTATAGCTTTAATTCTTTTTGTCGGCAGAAATACATAAAAAATTTAGAGATTACGAAATGAAATAATTCAGGTTGTAATTGAATTCTTAATTTCTACAAATGAATAAATAATCTAAGATGTTAAGTTTACTGATGGAGATTACGCGATTACTAATACAGGATGTGCTGCATTTGGTTTGCATTAATATCTATTATATAAAACAACTACAACTATGTATTGTAGCTTAATCCTGGAGCATTTCAGGTGAGTTTTTGTCAGAGTTCCTGCACAAATATCTCTCCCACCTTCTTTCCTGTTGGATTGAAACAAAACCTCTCCACATGTTCAACCGAGCATGTAACATGTTATCTCTATGTTTGTGCTCGGCAATATCCATCCACGTTTGCATCAGGATTCTATAAGATTTCCATGAACAGAAACACTTTCTGCATAGAAGAAAATACGAAATGAACCTAGTTAGGTAAGACAACTAATTTAAACATCAAAGAACTAAGTTGAGTTGGTGATAGGAACTGTTTACTCATTGACTTCTGTACAAAACAATAAATTGTCAGATTGTTTTCAGTACTTGGAAAAATTGGACTGGACCACAGTTAGATGACATAAAAAATCTAAATTTAGGATTACATGACATAAATCTGGGGTCAGATGACATAAATCTGGGAAACATGACATAAATCTGGGGTCACATGACATAAATCTGGGTCACATGACATAAATTTGGGGTCACATGACATAAATCTGGGGTCACATGACATAAATCTGGGGTCACATGACATAAACCTGGGGTCACATGACATACATCTGGGGTAACATGACATAAATGTGGGGTCACATGACATAAATCTGGGGTCTGGGGTCACATGACATAAATTTGGGATTACATGACATAAATCTGGGACACATGACATAAATCTGGGGTCACATGACATAAATTTGGGGTCTGGGGTCACATGACATAAATTTGGGGTCACATGACATAAATCTGGGGTCACATGACATAAATCTGGGACACATGACATAAATCTGGGGTTACATGACATAAAAGTGGGGCACATGACATAAATCTGGGGTCACATAACATAAATTTGGGATTACATGACATAAATTTGGGGTGACATGACATAAATCTGGGGCACATGACATAAATCTGGGGTGCACATGACATAAATTTGGGGTTACATGACATAAATCTGGGGTCACATGACATAAATCTGGGGTCACATGACATAAATTTGGGATTACATGACATAAATCTTGGGTCACATGACATAAATTTGGGGTCACATGACATAAATTTGGGGTCACATGACATAAATTTGGGGTCACATGACATAAATCTGGGGTCACATGACATAAATTTGGGATTACATGACATAAATCTTGGGTCACATGACATAAATTTGGGGTCACATGACATAAATATGGGGTGACATGACATAAATTTGGGGTCACATGGCATAAATTTGGGGTCACATGACATAAATATGGGGTCTGGGGTAACTTGACATAAATTTGGGGTCTGGGGTCACATGTCAGGAAAAGGGGTCACATGACAT
>CH002962.1:448269-462879 GCA_000149265.1 Ciona savignyi
CTGGGGTCATATGACATAAATCTGGGGTCATATGACATAAATTTGGGGTCACATGACATAAATCTGGGGCACATGACATAAATCTGGGGAGCATGACATAAAACTGGGGTCACATGACATAAATTTGGGGTCACATGACATAAATTTGGGGTCACATGACATAAATCTGGGGCACATTCATAAATCTGGGGTCACATGACATAAATTTGGGGTCACATTACATAAATCTGGGGTCACATGACATAAATTTGGGATTACATGACATAAATTTGGAGTTTTGGGGGCACATGACATAAAACTGGGGTCACATTACATAAATCTGGGGAGCATGACATAAATTTGGGGTCACATTACATAAATCTGGGGAGCATGACATAAATTTGGGGTCACATGACATAAATCTGGGGCACATGACATAAATCTGGGGCACATGACATAAATCTGGGGTCACATGACATAAATCTAGGGTCACATGAGATAAATCTGGGGTCACATGATATAAATTTGGGATTACATGACATAAATCTGGGGTCATATGACATAAATTTGGGGTCACATGACATAAATCTGGGGCACATGACATAAATCTGGGGAGCATGACATAAAACTGGGGTCACGTGACATAAATTTGGGGTCACATGACATAAATTTGGGGTCACATGACATAAATCTGGGGCACATTCATAAATCTGGGGTCACATGACATAAATTTGGGGTCATATGACATAAATTTGGGGGTCACATGACATAAATCTGGGGGCACATGACATAAATTTGGGTCACATGACATAAATTGTGGGGTCACATGACATAAATTTGGGATCTGGGGTCACATGACATAAATTTGGGTCACATGACATAAATTTGGGGTCACAGGACATAAATTTGGGATCTGGGGTCACATGACATAAATCTGGGGCACATGACATAAATCTGGGGCACATGACATAAATCTGGGGTCACATGACATAAATTTGGGATCTGGGTTCACATGACATAAATCTGGGGTCACATGACATAAATTTGGGGTTACATGACATAAATCTGGGGTCATATGAAATAAATCTGGGGTCACATGACATAAATTTGGGGTCACATGACATAAATTTGGGGTCTGGGGAAACATGACACAAATTTGGGATCTGGGTTCACATGACATACATTTGGGGGCACATGACACAAATCTGGGGCACATGACATAAATCTGGGGAGCATGACATAAAACTGGGGTCACGTGACATAAATTTGGGGTCACATGACATAAATTTGGAGTCACATGACATAAATCTGGGGAGCATGACATAAAACTGGGGTCACGTGACATAAATTTGGGGTCACATGACATAAATTTGGGGTCACATGACATAAATTTGGGGTCACATGACATAAATCTGGGGCACATGACATAAATTTGGGATCTGGGGTACATGACATAAATCTGGGGCACATGACATAAATCTGGGGCACATGACATAAATCTGGGGTCACATGACATAAATTTGGGTCACATGACATAAATTTGGGGTCACATGACATAAATTTGGGATCTGGGGTACATGACATAAATCTGGGGCACATGACATAAATCTGGGGCACATGACATAAATCTGGGGTCACATGACATAAATTTGGGTCACATGACATAAATTTGGGGTCACATGACATAAATTTGGGATCTGGGGTCACATGACATAAATCTGGGGTGACGTCACATGACATAAATTTGGGATCTGGGTTCACATGACATAAATTGTGGGGTCACATGACATAAATCTGGGGCACATGACATAAATCTGGGGTCACATGACATAAATTTGGTGACACATGACATAAATTTGGAGTTACATGACATAAATCTGGGGCACATGACATAAATCTGGGGTCACATGACATAAATTTGGGGTCTGGGGGCACATGACATACATATGGGGTCTGGGGTCACATGACATAAATCTGGGGTCACATGACATAAATTTGGGGTCACATGACATAAATCTGGGGTCACATGACATAAATCTGGGGTCACATGACATGAATCTGGGGTTACATGACATAAATCTGGGGTCACATGACATAAATGTGGGGTCACATGGCATGAATCTGGGGTCACATGACATAAATTTGGGGTCACATGACATAAATTTGGGGTCACATGACATAAATTTGGGGTCACATGACATAAATTTGGGGTCACATGACATAAATTTGGGATTACATGACATAAATCTGGGGTCACATGACATAAATTTGGGGTCACATGACATAAATTTGGGGTCACATGACATAAATTTGGGATTACATGACATAAATCTGGGGTCACATGACATAAATTTGGGGTCACATGACATAAATTTGGGGTCACATGACATAAATTTGGGATTACATGACATAAATCTGGGGTTACATGACATAAATCTGGGGTCACGTCTCACGTGACATAAATCTTGGGTCTGGGGTCACATGACATAAATTTAGGGTCTGGGGTCACATGACATAAACTTGGGGTCACATCAACACAATATTTAAAACATTAATATAACTGAAAATTGTCTGTGGTGAGCAAGATATGTTTCTTTGGTATAAATAGCAAATTACATGGTATAAATAGAAACTAAAACACTGAAACTCAAAGGTTATTGTGATTAGTGAAATTATTGAATAAATGTTATAAAAATCAACCACCCACGTTCCAAATTTGTTTTTACCTGGGCTGGATGAACAGGTAAAACAATGGTATAAAATTTTATATTTTTACCTTAAAATTTCGATCTGCTTTGCTTTCACATGATTTCTATGCTGTAAATTATGACACCAAGTGGTGAATATTCTATGAAGCAAATTCGTGTTGCGAATATTTTTGGCGCGGATTATTTCACGCTGGTGACGCAATTTCAACATTTTGGTTGATTGTTGCCATTTGTTGAAATGCAGTTTCAATATCTGTGGGTTGAATGGCTGAGTATATGCATGGTTGGTGGTAAGCGATCATGAAGCTTTACCCTTTTCTTTTTCAGTCGTTTTGATTTGACCAGATTTGTTACGAGATTCCGCCATTTTGTAAATGTAGTGAAAATGGCTCGAAGTCGAAATCGTTCAACTGCGACCATATTTCTTGTTTTTTTTACATCACAATCGGCTAAAAAACAGAAATATTTCAATTTGTCCAACACCTAGAAATGGAACCACTAACCAAGATAAACTCTCCAAAGATCCCAAAGTTTTCGTTTCAAACCAATTCGATAGAATTCGTCAGCGATGTTTTCCACTGTAACCTCATTGTGCCTATCCTTCCACACTGCCATGCTCTGTAGGATGGTTTAGTGTTGTGTTTTTCGGTTGTAAAATAAGCATGACATATTGATTTTTTTTAGACTAGAGACTGTGACTGTTGCCATTCGAATTCTTAAATAACTTTAGTAAAATGATTCTAGCGGCAAATAGAAGTAAATAAGACCTGGGTTGTACATATTGACAGTACAGGCAACCATTAAAAAATGATCTGATTCACTCAATATTGCATATATATACCCGTTACGTGTTGCAATTTCTGCCCTTTTTGGCTATTATACAACAAACACACTAAAGATATTCCAAATTTTGGTCTTTAAAATGTAAACTGTATGTTTGCCTTGTGTTTGCACTTTAAATTCTGAAATTTTTTAAGGCATCATAATTACCCACGACAAATTTATTCAGTGGCACTTGAAGATGAATTGCAGCTCTGTGCCATCAATACGAATAAACTTGGGATGTCTTACCTTGCCCAAGGTCTCCAAGTTCTTAGCTTTTACAAAGGTTGCAAGTTTTAATGACATCCTTAGCTGGCTTCTCCATTTAGTGAACGCTGCATTCAGGCGAGAATGTTTTCTCTTTTTAACTCTGTTAAAATAAAATTTGTTAATTGTTTTCTTCTCCTATTTAACGTTTTTAGTCCAACTGAGTACCGATAGAAGCTAGGAGGTTATGGGCGTGTTCTACGTGATCAAAAGCTAGATATCAAAATAACAAAAAGGTCCAAAAACGAGAGTGTGGACATAGGTTATCTAAAGATAAATCCTTTAATGAGGATTTTCCAACTGGACATAAGTGAAAAAACACAAGGTATTAATTAATTTTGTTGTTTTTATAAATACCTTTCTTTCCAAATAGCAAAGCCTTTAGCAAGGGTTGATTTACTTCTGAGTTGTTTTATTTGAGCATCTCTTTGCCTTGCTTCTGCTACCATCCACTTTAGAGCTGGAGTACATAGGATCGATTACAATTTTAAACATTAAATAAATACCAGGATGGAGATTATTAAATCAAGCATAAATTTATTAAATACATCATTCAAACTTGGAAGGAGTTGTTAGGGAGGCCCTATATTTTCTAGAATCTCCACGTTGTCCGACAGATTAGTCTGGTGGGTTAGTGCGCCACCTTTCAGCCGAATGGTTGCAGGTACAAAACTGGTCGCCAGCTAGTCTGTTGTCCTTGGGCAAGCCACTTAAAGGACAGTGCCTGAACCGAGCGGAATAATATGTTCTACCAAATTGGGGAAATCTCTTAATCATAAGCATTACATTGCAATAGCTCAGGTAACCTGAGGTTGGTACGGGATGATCTGAAAACTGACTGTGTGTTAATTCCCTTGGTTAGTCCTGTTTTAAGCAGAGATTAATTTGACATTTGGGACGTCCAACATGATTGATTAATTCAACCACAAAAATAAACTTATAAAATAAACACAAAAGTAAAAGAAAAAACCTTTCATGCCGGTTGATAATGCGTGGTATCTAAGCAGCATGGTTGCCATGGATTCTTGCTTTCCTATATGGTCATGCCAAGCTTCAAAGTGATCATTTCTTATCTTCTTATTGTGATGTAAAACAGCCCTGTGATCATAATAACATTAACTAATCTATAAAAAGTGCAATGTAAAAATGTTATACACATCATCTAGTTAAATCTATTCTCAACAAATTGGCCAAAAACATATTGCTACATAAACATGCCTCTCCCATTTTTCATTTTCTTGTTTCCTAACATTCCGAATCAAACGAACATTTTTCCTCCATTGTGCAAATGCTCTGTAAAGAATATTCAATTTAATATCGACAATTTTTGTTTAATGACAGAAAAAAGTAAAATCTTTTAATTAAACTGTTAATGAACAGAGTACAAAAAAAGTAGAACTTATCCAAATTTTGGAAGATTTTTTTTAAATGCTCTGGACAATGCAAAACTTATCTAAACATATATATTCTTCAAAATTCTATGTTTTAATAACTTCTGAATCGACTAGGAAAATAAAAAATGTAAACACATTGATAAACCATGCTGAATCAACATATCTAACCTTAGTTGGGTTATAAATCGATCAGCTTCTTGAGCGTTTTGTTGCAATGCACACCTGATGTTCATTTGCATCATATCATTACGAAGAGGATTTCTTTTTGATTGAACACTTTGAAACAATTTAGCATTGGCTACCTTTCGAACTTTAGTCATTGGTAGACTTCGAACTTTTTGATCATTTTCGAAGCTGGAACCTAGTTTCTGACTGTTTGGTTCCAGTGATGTTTTAAATTGAGTTTTATTTTGATAGTCAGCATTAATCTTTAAATTGTTTGATACATGGGGGTTAGGTAGAGGTACATCAGGCGAGCTTGTAGATGAACACCTACCATCGGATTTTGACATCTTAGTATCATAATTTGTCTTTGTACCTTTAAGTTGGTTCTCCATGATCTCACTTGTAATAGCACTGCTTGCCTTTGAGTCTTTGGAAAAATTTGGATTTGAGGTTTCATACGAAATAAATGTTGATTTCGAATCCAATTCTTTTAATTCTCGCAGATAATTAGTTTCATCCACTTCTTTCTGCATGTTTGAGGTTAAGGGAGCAACTTGAGTTACATTTGGCTTCTTAATGCTCGATGTCTTTATTTTTGAGGGATCTCTGTCTTGTAGAGAAAGGTTTAAACTTCTGCTTCTGGTTTTTAATCGGAGTGGTTGTTGTTCATTTGGTTTAGTTAGTTCCTGCATATTCATAGAGTTTCCGCAAGATGGTGATTTTTTGGGGAAGGAGCTTTGATTAGAGTTATTCAAATCAAAACTCACTACTTTTTTTCGGGCCAAACTTGAACCTCTATGTATTTCGGCATTATCTGATGCAGCATGCTTAAGAGTTTCACCATAGAGATCCGATAAAACTAGCATACACGTCTCATTTACATCATTGTCAAAATATTCACATGTTTTATTTAATTTTATGTCTTCAGCTTTATTTTCTTTTTTAACTTTGTCGATACGATGCCTTTTGTTTTGTGTTTTAACTGTCACATCACAAATGGTATTGTTACTCTCGACTCTCTTTCTTTGCTGTAGAGTAAGCTCTCCAAATTTGGAATTTTTTGTTTTCAAACATTTATCTTCATGGAGTATGAGTTTTCTTTGAGGAAACTTTTCTTCTAAAATGGAACTTTTAGATGTTGGCACCTTTGTCTCAAGGTCTTTTACACTCAGTGGAGAGGAACTTTGGCTCAGACTTGAAGAAATGTGGGAACTAGGAAAATAACATGAGGAACTTATTTTTGAGGTAGATGAATCGTAATCTCTGACTGGTTTCTGCATCGACCTTGAAAAGTTTGAAGTTTCGGTTGGTTGTTTACGTGGTCTGAAGTTGTTAGGTAGTATGGCTTGGTTGATTGTTTTGGGGGGATTGCTACGTGAAGAAACTGTTGGTGTCAGTTTATGGCTTGTAACATTCCGAAAATCTAAGTTGAAGTTTGATTGTTGAACTCTTCGCGTCTTTTCTTTCCAATCTTGATCAAGAATTGTCGATATCTGTAAATTACTCTGCTGTAAAGTGGTGCTTACCCCTGTATATAAGACAGGAGACTGAAGATTTGCCATCCATTTCTGTGACCCTGGTTGAATGTTGCATTGTTTTTTGTGCCTTTTTCTTGAATTCATTTTGTCATGTCTTTACCCGCCAACTAAAATCACCATATGTGTTACACTCCACCACCCTACAAATTGGTTGATCCATTCAGTCTACATCTGGGTAAAATGCAAAACCATATGATTGTATCATTTAAAACAGTAGGAAAATGATGGTGCACCACATTTAAATGTTACAGATGATGGAAAATTATAGACATTGGAACATAAATAATGATAGGCATGTTATACATTTTATTTTGTACTTAATTTATGCACTTATTGAAAACTATGTAACCAGACTAATTGATTGCAGTTATAATGAACAGAGATATTAAATAATGGAACTAAATATAACTACTGAGCAGGAAATGCACAAATAAAGGCATATGCATTTCTTGCAGTTAAATTTGTATGGATGTTAATTGTTAAGTTTTAATTGAATATTGAAATTCGTCACTGTTCTCATAATCCAACATATCAAGAGCTACTTCACAACTTTCACGAACAACTCGACTTTTATCGTTACGAAATTCCTCTAAAACTTTTCGACAGTCTTCGTTGGCGATACCACCCAATGCTTCAGCACACTCATGCCGGATTATAGGGTTTATGTTAAGATTTAAAAGCTGAGCTGATAATTCAGGCACAACTACACTTTTCTGCATCTGCCCAAGAACATATGCAACTTCATGTTGAAAAAGAACGCTGCCAGGGCACTCAAACCCTTTAGTCAACGTCTTTGCTGCATCGTCAGTATTCAAGTTGCGCAGAGAGAACATTGCTCTGTATCGGTCAAATAATGTTGCTTTTGAATCTAAAAACACCTTGGTCAGTTCTTGCGTATTTGTGGTAGTTGAAGCTGGTGAAGGGTCGACTGTGTTAAATGGGTTTTTCACCAAAGCTTCATCATATTCATTTGAGGACAACCACCTTATCCGATCCACCGCAAGCTGACAGGTTTCTGCGACAATTACATCTGAGTCGTTGGAAAACTCCAGTAACAAAGCTAAACTTTCAATATTTCCAATCGACCCGATAGCCTCCGCTGCCTCATGACGAGTGATTGTTGACACTTCTCTGCTTCGTACTAGCTCCGATAACTTCGGCAACGCATAGTCCTTGTTAATCTGGCCAAGTACGTATGCCAGTTCATGGTTCAGCAAATCAGATTCCCCACCTAAGCAATTCAAAATATAATCGATGGCAGTTTTACCTCCAATATTCTTAAGCATAAACAAGGCCCGGAACCTCTCGCTCATTCTTGCATTTCCATCATTCAGAACCGAACCTATTTTATCAACATCTATTGTCATTTTTACCAACTAAATAGGATATAAAAGTGTATTAGATTTTGTATTGGGCAAAAAAACTGTATATACCAAAGCACACCACACACCACTAAACAGTGCAACAATCACAAAAATATTTAAGACGTTACACATATCTAAAACACAATGTTTATTTACATTGTAATCTATATTTATTTTTTAGATTGGTATAATAAAAACACAACTGAACTGGTCAAAAGCATATACTCATAGATATATTCCAGAGGTACACAATGTTTAAAAAAAGATACATGTTGTTGGTTAGTCAAATTATATATGGCATATCTAATATATTTATGTATAAACTATCAAATATAATGGGTTCCAAAGCAAAATATCTCCATTTTTACATAATGCTAGTTTTCTTAATGTCTTAAAGTTCAAATTTCACACAAATAACACTTGTCATAAATCATGATCTACTCCTATTTATAAATCGATGTGCTTATAAACTAAATGTACATCACATAATGCAGTAATATATTGAATAAAAAACTTTTACCTCAAAACAACTGCAGCCAAGCATTTATGTATTTGATGTTATTAAAACATACAATTTCAAATAATACATATAATTAAACATTTATATATATTTACCAGCTTAAACCTTATAAACTGAAATACTAAAATACAAACATGGTTATACGAATGCAATGACAATAAACATTTAAACACTTTCTGAATTTTAAACAATATGTTTTGATTTGTGCAAACGAAATATCAACAGTCTTTGTTTAATTGGATCCTTTCTTTTTGAACTTCAGAGAAGCACTGTTGATACAGTACCTCACGCCTGTAGATTTTGGTCCATCGTTGAATTTGTGGCCCAGATGGGCTTGACACTTGTTACACACAACCTCCGTTCTCATCATGCCGAGTGATTCATCTTTATGCTCGTCAATAGATGAAGTATCTCCTGCTGAAAATGCAGGCCATCCACACCCAGCATCATATTTGTCGTCAGATTTGAATAAGTTTGTCTCACAAACCACACACTTATACTCTCCAGCTTGGAAATGCTTGTCATATTCTCCAGTGAATGGTGCTTCAGTGCCTTTCTCCTGAGTAACATTGTATTGCTCAGGTGTCAGCTTCTTTTTCAGTTCCTCTTTCGTAAATGACATTTTAGAACTTTGACTAAATTTTCTAGATATACAGGAAGAAAATAACTCCGAAGTTCTAGGAGTCAAGAAAATTTCAGGATTTAAAGTTCTTCTCCGTACAGAGTGTAAAATAAGACCAGTATTAAGCAAACTTCTAACAAAATAGAAACAATGTTTGCTCTTCACAAAATTCATAATTCTAATATATCGAAATTAAAGTTGGTTTAAAATAGCGCGGTTTCAGTTTGTTTAAAATAGATAATTAAGCAATACAGGCAATTCATACATAAAGATGGCTATGACCTATAATTTTAGCCTTCTGACCCTTTTTCAGAAGGTGTAAGATTCTGTTTTTTTTAATTATTTAAAATTTCCAACCCACCAAACGACAATGGCAAATTATGGCATAAAATAAAATTGATATATGAACAACAAAATTGTGCCTGTTGTAAAATTAACCCAGAAAATAATCCAAACTCTAACTCAACCACACAAATAACCCTAACTTCAAGCCCAGACCTAACACTAACTCTTAACGACACCACCATCATTTTGTATGATGTGCATTTTTCCTTATTGCCTACTGTCCCCCTTTCTTCTTTTTAGACTCCCTTATAGTTTCAGACAGATATCAACAATTTATACAATAACAATCAATAAATAGAGCAAAAGATGCAGTGAGGATCAAAGGAATACCGCATCTGTTGCAACTCAAGAAAGAAGGGAAATCCCTAACTATAACTACTAAAACTAATTTTAACTTTTTTGGTGTACTTTCCTTTTACTTCTGATGATGACAATATGACGTCACGGAAAACTGAAAGGAGGGAAAGCGGGAAGGAGGGAACCTACACACTAAAATGAAGATTAGAGAATAAGAGTTAGTTTTAGACATGGAGTTGGAGTTAAGGTTAGTTTTGGGGTTGAGATTAATGTTTAAAGGTGGGTTAGAATTAGTTTTCATAGTTTTAGTAAGCAGTTTCCGTCCTTCCAGCTTTCCCTTTTGTAAATGCAGGTACCTATAAATACTACAGGATTGCTTGCCAGTATGGAAAGTACGGCAGCTGCACACTCGAGTTCTTTTTCCCTGCGTCTTTGCACACTTGGGTAATTTCACACTTGCTCGCTAGCTGGCAGTATAAACATCGTATAATTTTCAACAAACCTGTAAACCTACCTCTGAACCTCGGTTAATTTACTGTCAGTACGTTTTTTGTTACGTAGATAGATATGTTGGCTGATGGATACGATAGATTTAGTATAGAATAATAATTATGTTTGTTTAGGATTTTTACACAATAGTAATACAAAGGAGATTTTGTGCACACTTGAAGTGTGCACTCTTGGACGTTTGCACACTGCACACTTAAATATTTGATGCGTGCACACTCGCGATCTCGGCGAAAAGTGACGTACTTTCCATACGGGATCGCTTGGATCGCATGGAGCGCTTGAATCGCTTGGCGCGCTTGGATCGCTTACTATACTAATTACAAAAAGCATGATATTAATGTAAGGGTTGGGGTTAAAGTTAGTTTTGGGGTTGAGACTAGTGTTTGGGAAAGGGTTAGAAATACTTTCCATAGCAATCTAAGTGATCCAAGCTCTCCAAGCGGTCCTGTAGTATTTAGAGGCACCCTGTTAGCATGGACTGCAATAGATGTATCTTTAAAAAAATTAGGATGGTTTTCCTTTAAAAAACAATTAAAGAATCAATATTTGCTGACTTATATTACTTAAATATTTTACGGTAACTGTCCAATGCCTTAGCAATATTGTAACTTGATTAATTTAGCTTTTCCATACTTCTATCTCTTTAACACTTTGTAAATCACTGTTATATATTCATTATGCATTTTGTTTGTTTTCTTTTTTGAGGGTTTTGTTAAAGTTTTTTTTTGTCATTGTAACGTTTTTGCACAAACTTTTCACACTGCTATTCTGTTTATCTCTTATTTATTTATCTTTATATTTTAATTTACATTTATTATAAGGTGGCACCTGCTTCGATAACCGCATGGTTTCTCGGTGTCTCCTTGTTAAACTTCAGTTTAATTTATTTTCGTATTGTTATTACTTTGTTTTTGTGCGTTTAACAAATAAAATATGTTTGATTGATTGTTAGTGCTGCCCCAATATGTCCTTCACCATAATGATTGTCCTCATGAGTTATTTTTCGATCCGAGTATAAATCCTTTAAAGTGGACTTTCTCACTCATGACAATAATAACGATGAATACTGTACTTCCACTTAAATAAATACAAATATTAAACTTGAAAGTTTCAACCATGTCCAACTGGTGTCATAGACATCTAATAAAATAGATCGTTTTAAACAAAGTCATAAAGGTCCTAACCGGCATGAACGTGTTCGGTTTCAAAAAGTTGACATCACTCGTAATTAGCTAGCTGTTGTTTGTTTCTTTGTGGTATCCGATATATAGCAAGCGTGTGTGTGTGGACTCGGTCTATAAAAAACGACTGATTCCTTGTATTATTCTATCTTTCCCAACAAGATTTCGAAAACTTAACGGTCCACTACAAATAACATAATCTACTAAAACTGTAATCACGCGCAACACATTGTAATAAAATTCGACAACGGGAGCGAGGTAATCTGACGATGACCGGTGTGATAATTATGATTTCATGTTTTTTATTTTATTTATTCCTGCGTAATTTTCGTTCCACGCAAGTCCGGAATTTAACATATTGTAAGAAGTCTGCTTTCACGCCTCATAAATACAGAAATGAAATGAATTAATGAGTTTAACTTTCTAGAGGTGTTAATTTATATGTTTTAGCTATACCATCGTTTATTTAGGAAATAACCGAGGAAAACTCAACTTAGATCCAAGAATATAAGAACGACTGTCGTTTTATCACATTTTCGAAGGAAAAGAGAGGGATATTTATGTTTATCCCCATGAATGGGAAAACCAAGGGGGTTTACACACAGGCAATCGTCAGATCACTTCGCGCCCAGCGTCGGACTACGGGAGCTATTGCAGTGTGTTGTGTATATGATTTACACGTTCCTTCCATTTATTTGAACCCATTAATCCGCTGGGTTCGGGCAATATCCGTTAAGTGCCCAGCTACCAGTTTCGAACCTGGACACAACCGACTAGCTAGCGACCAGTTTCGACCTGCAACCCTTCGACTAAAAGGCGACTAACTAAACTAATTTGTAGGACTAAGAAATTTTTTGGTCGATATTCATTGTTTTTTTAATATCTTAAAATTTTATAGTATGGTTAACTTTAAATTTTAAAGAGATATTGGAAGTAAACAAAAATACGACCAAAAATACGTAAATCAATATATCCCAGATTATCACGATTAGCCTGCCCGCAATATTATTAAAAAAAAAACAATTTATTATAGTACAATATTTCCATGTGTATAAAACAGCTGGTCACTCAACACCTGTATTAATGGATAAAAAAATATTTTGAACAAAAATGCAGACATCCAATACCCATTTAAACGTTTTTTAGCAAATCTCTTTAAAATCAACCACACACGAGCACGAAAGAAATTTTTTTTTATGTAAAATCAATTCCCAAAAACTAGATCAAGTACATAATTAGCAAATTTTGATTGTTTTTTTTTTGTAGTCCAACGTGAATACATTTTTTTCTGAAAAAGGGTATATTAAGTTTGAATAAGTAATTTAGGAACCCATTAGTGAATACATGCAGAAAACATATAGTGCAGTAAAAAATAGGTTTGTATAATAGTGGTTAATACTTACACGTGGTTGAGACTATACAAGTACTATATACGTAAGTTAACTTGGTAACAGCACAATATCTTGTAAAGGCGAGATAGTTTTTAATGGATTATAAAAACAAAAACCGTTATACCATTTTGCAGTGTTTAATTGCTTTTTTGCGACTAACATAATTGTTGATATTTTTAGGCCACCTACGTGCTACTCATTATGAAACAGAAATAAAACCAATATGATTTCCCCAACCACGAAAATATGTATACATAAGTAATTGATAAATCTTGCGTATCGCAATCAAACAAATCACTCGTAGTTGTGCTTAAATAACTTATTTATTATATAAAAAAAATAACACAAACGTAACAAAAATTTATATTTAAAGGAAAATCTTTTAAATATAAAATAACAAATTAAAAGAAAAAGAAATCGAAACAGATGAACAAGAAAGGTGATTGATTACGCAAAAATTGAATAAAAGAGTTCTAAAACTACATGGGCCTAGTCAAATCTTAGGTATATGATTTGCATTAAAATACCTATTTTTAAACTTTTGATAAAGTAGTATAAGGTACAAAATAAAGTGATTAGTTCAAGTAATAAATAAATTATTCGTTAAAAAATACAAAACAGAATTTAAATGATTAATCTTTTCAAATAAAGCAAACTTTTCAACCTTTTAATAGTTTGCAATATGAGGGCGATAAATTCAGCGGCAACAAAGTGAAATCATATATAAGCTCCGGTTTAAAGTCAGTTATGAATTTTTTTGTTTGTACAATAGCAATCAACTGGATAGCGGATGGTGTGTTGGGTCCCAGGTTCATCACGAAGAGTAATATTATCGCTTTGGTATTGGATCACAGTTTTCCCTTTTTTTCCATTGCAGCCACATTTTTTTCGGCATATCACCGTTTTGAACAAGCTGCCTTCGAGTATGTTTGTACACTGGAGTGTTAGCATGTCGTACTTGACCATCTTGCCCTTGATGCGTCCAACCAGGGCTACATCGCAACCCAGTTGGTCGAACATTAGTCTGGGATTGATAAAAAATAATATTAATTAATAAAAATAAGACGGATCAGTATTGGGGAGCCAGGAGTTTTCGGTTCGAATCCCAGCTTGTGGTAAGAGGTCGAGAAATAAGTACGCGGCAAAATAAAGTTTTTACTTACCTCTTTGTTTCTTTATCGAGTTTCGAGCGGTTGATATATTTATTCAACAATTTCCTTTTTGCAGAACAGACGTCTGTTAGTAAAGCCACAGCGAGTAGAGTCTGTGGAATATGTTGTATAAATTAGAGTAAAAAAATTTAATCGAATTTTACTTTCGCATGGTCGATAATACTGTTATACAAAAAGCGATGACGTTATGGAATAGTTTGCAGAACTTTTATGTAAAGCCTTCGTTGTAAGGTAAGCAGCAGAGTGAAAAAAATGATGACTGCTATGTCTAACAGTCTGGCTAAAATCGATGCTCATTTGAACACTATTGTTTTTGTAGACTACTTTGATCTAAC
>CH002962.1:463735-527568 GCA_000149265.1 Ciona savignyi
CAAAGAAAATTCAGTTTTTATATCGGCCGCCATTTTCAGTTTCCTCTATATGAATTGTTGGTTTAGCGAAGGACAATATTTGCACACAGCTTGCGGGTTTAATACGATACCAACCTACTTAATATGGCCATGCAGCAACTGCAAGTTGCACAGACAACAACCGTCTTATTGTGAAAACTTGGGGAATTCTCATCAAAACCAAAATCCTAAAAACCCTGTCATTCATATTGATTGTCGGTATTTCGAGACCAAATTTTAATAGAATTTGTTAATGTAAAGAACAAAGTAATAAACGTATATACTCGTAAAAAACAAATTACCTCCGGTATATACCTAAAATATAAAATCTAGACACAACTAGAGAGTGTCACCCACATGTTACCCCTTTTCCCCACATCTATATAGCAAGTATGTAATTCGTGTTTTTTACGCCCACTGTAAAAACAAATTAAACAATGTTTCCATCGAGTTAAACATCTTGGAGATGTTTGCATTTTGTCTTCGTTTTTATTGTTGTTTTTTTATGACAACGTGGATACGTCATGCAGAATACATGATTATCAAATTTGGATTCGGTGGAACCAATTAGTTTCCGCTTGCGGCAACAAAACTATACACACTTTATAAAGTGTATGTAAGATATACCAAGTGTACAAGAGTGATTAGGTAACTAGGGAACCTGGTCATTTCTGCATTCTATGTTCTAAATAATAACACACAAAGTACAACATTTATTTTACAAGATAACGACAAGATAGCCAAAACATGTGTAGGGAATTTGCGGCCTGTGTTATCTGAGAATAAAAGCACCTTTCGTGAGCTGTCGGATTGCGAGAGTCGTATGAGCTAAAAAACTGTTAGCTGGGGTCTTTAGGTCAGGTCAAGTGCCAGACATAGACACCAAGTACAAATCGCCTGGAACCCGACACTGGTGGAACCCTGATGTGATTGACACTCATGTTTATTTCCAACGAAAAATTGTTGGCGACACAATCAATCGGGCTTGCATCCATCGACCACAGTTTGGCATTATTGTTCAAGCGAGTTGCTTTTCGGGCCGGGTACTTGGCCGAAGCGTAGACTCAGCGGAAAGTCCAGCACAGAAAGCGTCCTGGAGGAGGGCGAGAGGCATTCACATCGCCACCCATTCGCCGTGATGGTGTTGACAGATCGCTGCTGACTGTCGCAGTTGTTCAGCTTTTTGCGAAAAGATTGGTGGAAAATGTGAATATGGTGTTGACTATTTATTATTACATGAGTATCGTCTATAGTGGCCTACTTTTTATGAGTATTTTATGTCCGGTTTATTATTGCGTGTCGAATGCTCCAAGTTTTATACGATCATGATTTATTTTATGTATAGCGTGCTTTGTATCCGAATAATGCTTTGGTTGGATTTTTCGCCCTCTACATGGACCACCAGCAAAATGTTTTGGATAGCGAATAACCCGACTAGTTATTTTATAGGCCCTTGAGCAGCCCTTGTGCATTTTATTTTATAGATACATCAATTCCCTACAATGATTTATTGATCCCAAAGTGAATAAATAGTTTGAAAGATTAAACATTTTCGGCCAAGGGAAAATATGTAGTTTCGCGGACTATCTATTTTTGTGTGCAGTATACGAGCTTCGTTAAAATAAGTCCTGACGGCACACAGCTGTGTTTTGTACCAAATTCTTCCCTCATTTTTTGTATCATGCGTGTACCGGCTTTAATCCCCGATCGGGCTCAATGCTTCTGCTATATACGGTGTCGAGCTGGCTGTTTTGTGTAAATTATTATTTCATTGGTACCAAAAACATGTTCTGGAATGCGGACCTAAACAATTTATGTCCAACCAATTAGTTGAACTGTATGTATTTCACTCTGTCAGTTTATGAACGAATATAAATAGAAACCCTTCCGTGAGGTATCGGGTCGCGAGAGTCATATCAGCGAAATACTCCAAGCTGTGGAATCGCCTGACCAGATTTTGCGCCAAGCAATAAGCACAATACCAAACTTTTTTTTGACGAAACTCTACACGTGCAAAATAGAATAGGCAATCATGTTTTATTCTC
The DNA here is from genome assembly GCA_000149265.1 of Ciona savignyi. Lineage (NCBI taxonomy): Eukaryota > Metazoa > Chordata > Ascidiacea > Phlebobranchia > Cionidae > Ciona > Ciona savignyi. Next base: position 465,799 of record CH002962.1, read on the forward strand.
GAGAATGTAAAACTCGGATGAGTTAACGCAATCTTCAGAATATTAGCGAATGCATAAGGGAAGAATTATCAAACAGGTTATGGTCAGATTACATCGCGCACGCTGTCCGTTTATACCGAAGTTATTGAAATGTGATGTGTACGGGTTTGGACCTTTATTTGGTTTTTACTAACACTTACCAAACCTTAAAATTCGCACCCATTGTATTAGGTGGTAATTTGTCATTGCTGATTTTAAACTTTTGTGTTGGTTAAAATATATTTATGTTAGGATTTTGTCTCATGTTAGGATTTGTCTTATAATAATAGGATGTGCTTGTTTTATTTCCGTGGATGGGTATAAGCCCACCGCCTGGTTACTGTACCAAATGCAAGTGTGTGTACTACTAGGTTGAAGAGGTGTTCTTAAAGCGCGACCTTGTGCATAAGGCTTCCGACTGGTTTCCATTTAAAAAACATTTTGGTTGCCGGGAAATCGTTACCGTTTGGGATAACTAGCCGTGAAAGTTAAATGGACAAAAATACTAATGTTAAATCATGCTTTTTTAATATAGTAAAAATCAACAGATAGCCAAACAACCTGTTAGTTTATATCTATTCCAATGTTTTATTCTTTTTTATTTTGTTTGAAATTTGTTAAACGACACGACAAAAGTATAAAGTTAAAGGATAAGACTATAGCACCTCTGCTTTTTATTTATAAGTCTTGTTCGCGGATTGTTGTGGCCGTTGTGGGGGTATAGGTGCATTTGGCTGCTGCTCGTCGCTTGGCCGAAAGTTTACCTTGGGCTATCTTTTTCGTTTCAATATTTGGTGGCTAATACTGATGTCTAATATAGACTAAATACATATAGATCACGCTGCAAGATTTTAATTGTAATCGGCATGTTTTTACGTTAGTTCATTCTGCTAGTTGTTAGTAAACACCAAAAGTAAAATAAGAGTGATAATAGGAAACCAGGAACCCATTTTTATGTGGCATATAGTAACGAAATGTGGAACCATTATCGACTCCATAAATCGTTGGGCATCATATGTAGAACAAGTGGCGTATTAGTAAACCGGTAACTGCTTTGTAATAGTAGTACGGGAACCCAAGGTTAAAGATTCTAAAAATGACCTTAAATTTATTTAACTAAACATCGATACTGGTAAAGAATTTTGCAGCAGGTCAAATTACTTTCGGGTGCACCATCAGCTTAGGATAGGATAAAATAGGATATTTATGATTATTCTGTGAATGGAAAAACGCAAGCGGCGTTATCACACGGACAATCGCCATATTACCTCGCGCTCACTGTTGGGTTAGCGAAAATATTGCGGTGTGTTCAGCATGATTGAGACGTTTTATTAATTTTGTTGAGCTCATTTTTTCATTGGGTTCAGGCAGAGTCTGCTAAGTGCCATGTCCATAAGGGCACAACTAACTAGCTGGCGACTACTTTAAACGTGCAACCCTTCGGTTAAAATTCCAAACACTAACCCATCAAGCTAAAAAGTCGGACAATACTTATTGTCCACTCAGAAGATTGGTTAATATCATATTTTTAGGTTAAATTTAAAACAGCTTCCGTGCACGAGAAAATTTGTTTTTATTAAACAATTGTCCGTAATAATTTTCAACGATAAAAACAACAGATGCGCTGAAATTATAATCAAATAATTTCAAACTAAACTATTTACAATGCAGTGAAAATTCACTGGTCGTGATTAGTGAAAGAAAGATATGACTGGTACGTCACACTTCATAATGAAAATCTTATTTCCCGGGCATACTACCATTTTATTCATATCAAATGCTCATACAATTTTTCGGTGTACACACGTTTGATGATAATGTGCAGAAAATCGCCCGTTTAATATAAACTAATCATGTAATGACGTAAAAATAAAAAATGGAAATCGCGTCTGTTGAAATGAAACAATGTTGTTGTTTGAAAAACAAGGAATAAAACATTGTTGGTGTAAATGACATTATGGCTTTATTCTCAAATTCCAAGATTTCTGCAATTTAAGGTGTGATTTAATACTTAAATGTATATAAAATATGTAATATTGTCGGGGATTTTCATTAAGGTTTTTAATATTTTTTCTTGTGAATGTCTATGTGATTAAACAATACTAAATAAAAATTATATTTTTTTGTTCTCTTATGATGTTGAAATACCCAATTTTAACGAAATTTAAAGTAATTTCGACTGATCGGAATATTACAAGTTGGACCATTTACTACATAATGATCACGAGGTGATTGGACACTAAAATTTACGACATAATTGGAGAATGTTTATCTATGCCACCAAATTGTTTTATGTTGCCTTTTCCACGCAGTGTTTTTAAATATCCATTAGGTGGGTTTTATTTGATACAAGTCCCTATAGCCCAAAGAAAAATGCTATTTTTTCCTTGTAAGATATCAGGTATATACATTCGTCAACCAAAGGGAATTTCGGTAAAAAAGAACGTACATTTTTGTGTTTGTGAGACCCATAAAACTGATGGGCTTAAGCGATGATTGGTAAATACCGGTAGATTGCCAAGTGAAACAAACAGACCAAATTACAAAGCCTACATAAACATCATCAGGTGTAACACTGCTTACCGTTTATTTTAAGCACTTGGAAAATGTTAAAATTACTTAAAGCCCCCGATTGGGGTTTAACGGTGGTTTATTCGGTAGTTGCTAGATACAGACTACACTATATAACCAATGACACGGGTATTTGGTTTTATAATTCGAATTTTGACCATACTGCACCTATTAAGAAATTATTCATAAAATTCCTGCAAAAATGAAATTTCATCTTGTAAGTATGACAAGATTTAGTGCACGTTATTCTAGACAGCATATAGCCACCAAGTTTAATATATTTATTACATGTGAATGAAGGGATAAAATAACGAAACAGTATTAACAGCCATACCGTTAAATAATAATTATAGAAAATCTGAGTAGAATAATGTTTATCTTCAACTTATGTTAAACAGATGCTATTGATGGCTGCTTTTTTATTGGGCTATTCTACTGCTCGGAGCGTTACACTGAATAGGTATATCAGACTTGGACAACTTGATAAGGAATCAAAAATGTAAGTGAAAAAGGTTCTTTATTTATTACCCGGGAATTAAACCATGATTCCTGGTTCTCCAACTCTAGTGAAAATTCAAAATAACTGGTTTTTACACAAGATCCACAGCTCCTTATAATCATCAATTAATCACAGAATACTATTTGAACAACTGCATTGCAATGTCGCCCGAATTGGTTCCAGTAAACCTGGGATTGTCAGATACGAAATGTTAAGGCTGCGGTGTCCCAATCTTATCGGTGGCAGCTTGTTCAAAACGGTGATATGTCCAAGAACATGTGGCTGCGGTACATTTGTCGGGAAAACTGTGATCCAATACAAAAGCGAGAATATTACTCTTCGAGATGAACCAGGGACGCAACACACCATCCGCTATCCAGTTGATTGTTATTGTAGAAACTAAAACATGTCGTAACCAACCACAACCCCATACCGTTTGTCATTTATCATTTACCATTTCTTATAGTAGGTTACTCATTGAGGTTTATTTTTATACGTTTTTATATTCGATGACCCTATGGTTTCTGATTTATTATATATATTTGTATCGTTTTCTGTAAGGATTTCGACAAGCTTTATGTTTTCTTTTTATTTTCTTATTATTTATTTTTTCTCACCATTTTGATAATAAATAATATATAGCAAAAGTGGGCCATTATGATAAGCGAGATGAGTTGATTAATTAGACGAGAACGACCACAGTGTTTCAGTAAATTTTAAACAATGAAAGCAGAATAGCTTATTACTTGTGAGTGCAATAAAATGGCGAGGGTAACTTATGGTCACGTGATTAGCTAGAACTTAAATGAAAGGGTATTTCAGCGCAAAATGGCATTTTAAAAAACATAAATGGAAAGTTTGTAATTGTATATATAAATACCTTGCAAAGTGCCATATAGTTGAAATAATACTACATATTAATCATGAGTTTATTTAACTATTTGCAAAATGTATGTTCTTTGTCTTTGTTTTTATCAAGAGATAGAGTGTCATAATTTGTAGACTACCAATGGCGATTTAAGAGTTGTAGATATTAACAATTACGTATAGTTAATAAATGAGAAAGACTTGACCGGTGCAGAATCTTCTGGTTTATTTACAGCTCAATTTCACCACTGCGTAAAGGGAAAATACATTTGTGATATCTAAGTCTTTATTAACTAAACTAGAGATCAAGGCTTTTATATAAATTGGGAAAAGCTAAGCATTGACCCAGGACACCATTTTTTGGGTTTTAGTTATTTTAGATCGTTCATCCCTTGTTTAACAAATCACATTTCGGTTATTAAACTTTGATTATTCCAATTGTATCTGTATCTGTATGTTGTTGTGTATTTTGAATCATCGACAATAAAAAATACTTAAATAATGGAACACTTTAATTAAGTAATGGATTATACGGTCGTCTGGACAAGTAGTTAACGCGACCGATACATATACCTACTCATATATACAAACAACGGTCCAAGTGACGAGCCCAGCATGGTTTCGAAACTTGACTCGATAAAAAATAAGTAGGCTAATGGATTTATAAACCGGTAACTAATTTTAGCGGAAAGAAAACCATTACCGGTAACTAACTTTAGAAGTAAAATTATTGACGCGTTTAAAACAGCTTAAAAACAGCAAAGGTAGAATAAGAGTGATAGTTTACTTTTTTTGCCCCAGTATTTAAAAATGGCAAGCGAATAAAATAACGACACGGGAACAGGAATAAACGGTAAAACTTAACAGTCGAAAGAACAATAGTAAGCAGACAAAATTTAATTAAAACCAAACGATATAAAGCCCTGAAGAAGAGTGTGCGGTAAAGCGCGACCAGTACTGAGAGGGCCGGCTTTATAGGAGAAGGTGTGGCCTGAAAGCGTGGACCAGAGTGGAAAAAGAAAAAACCTAAAATGAAATTCCACTAATGTCAGATGATACTATTAGTTTCAAGCACACTTACCGGGGCATATTTACATAAAATATTGTCATTATAACACACAAATTGCATAACACTAATGCATTAGATTTGATACTTATTTAGAAGTGTGAAAAGGAGCACTATAGTAGTGCACCATAAATAACAAAAAAGAACAAAACAATTAAAATGGTAAAATAAATAAATAATAAATAAGAAAAATAAATATATAACTAGATGAGTGCCAACCACGTGTTTAACAACCACTATTTGTAAAACACATGTGGTATGCCATATATACTACAGGGTCCCTAACCACAATTTGTATTTTATACACTGAGTACGTAGTTTGTTTCTGCAAGCATAAACGCATGGGTCCCATAGTTATCCAACCAAACTTCCTTTCCATGTGTAGTTAAAAAAAGAATAAATGTCCTAAATTTACGAACATTTTACCACATATGTTTTAAATTTAAACCTTCTTTTCAAGCGCTGCAGTAAAATGAAACTAAATTCCCAAAACAGCACGATTTAGTTTTTTTTTATAGTGTCTGGGCATTCTCCTAGGTTTAGTGGATAAGTTTCTATTTTTACATATCTGGGTCATGTTATGTAACTATTCCTAATGTTTTAATCTGATTTGTCGACTTCTTGTTGGAGATGTCAGTGCGATATGGCATGCCTGTCACAATCAAAATTCAGAACCATATCTTCGTTTTTAGGAGGAATTACCCCAAGTAAATGTTTTTTTTTTACTTTTAATTGGTACAAAGTGTCCAATGGTCTTACATTTTACCAAATATGATCAAAATTAGAGTAGCCGTTCCAGCGCTATGCCCCAAAAAGCTAATTTATTAGAAAAAAAACCTTTTGGTTTTAACGTCTCAGGGGAATTCCCCTTGATTCATTATCCAAAATTTTGGTTTCTGCATATCTAGCCCATGTTCTCTTACAAATGTCAATTTTTTATTGCGATTCCATTACTCCTTTTGGTAGATGTCGGGACGAATTGGCATGCTTGTCACAATTATGATTTGAGAACAAAATCCTATTTTTAGGGGATTTCCCTAGGTAATTTTTTAATTTCTTTTCAGTGTTAAATTAGTGACTAATGCATTTACATTCCACCAAATCTGATTCAAATTGTAAATTCGGTTCAAGCGCTATATGCCCAAAAAAGGCTGTTTTTAGAAAAAAAATAGCGTTTTGATTTTTAACGTTCCAGGGGAATTCCCCCCGATTTATCACCCCAAATTTTGGTTTCTACATATCCAAACCATTTTGTCTAAAAAATGTCCAATTATCAGTGCGATTCCATTACTCCTTCTGGTAGATGTCGGGGCGACATATGGCATGCCTGTCACAATCATGATTTCAGTACAAAATCAAATTTTTTTGGGTATTTCCCTAGATAAATTTTTTATGTCTTCCAACTGTTAATTCAGTGAGTAATACACTTACTTTTCACCAAATATGATTTAAATTGGAGCAGCCGTTCAAGCGCAATGCCACAAAAAGCTAATTTTTTTATAAAAAATACTGTTTTGGTTTTTAACCTCTTGATTTATTACCCAAAATTTTGGTTTCTGCATATCTAGACCATGTTGTCTAACGAATGGCTAAGTTTCATTACGATTCCATTATTCCTTCTGGTAGATGTCGGGGCGACATGCCATGCCAGTCAAACCTTTGACGAAAAAAAAAACGCACAAAAACAATATGTGTCCCATTTTTCCAAATGGGACCCATAATTAGCGCGCAGAAAAAGGATGGCCAGCAAATAAAAATTACAAAAGATTGCAGCAAGGATCCGATTATATTAAAGCAAATTGGGTGTGACATATTAGTTTAATATTGCCTGCCATCTTCATCTGTAGATCACAATGTCAACTCTCGAACAGTAAATTGAAGGAGAAAGAAGCCACGAAGAGAAAACGGAAGACCTTCTCCTTGTACAGTAAATTTCGATGTCCATATAGATAATAGGAAGCCGGGAACCCATTTTGATGTGGCATTTAGTAACGGAATGTGGAACCGTATTCGACTCCATAAATCTTTTACCAACTATATATGTAAAATCAGTGGCGTATTATTAAACCGGTAACCGCTTTGTATTAGTAGTACGGGAACCCAAGATTAGAGATTCTGATAATGACCTTAAAATTATTTAACGAAACACAGGTGGTGAAAAAATTTAAGCAAATCGGGTCACTTTCAGGTGTATCAACAGCTCAGAATAGGATATAATAGGATATTCATTTTTATCCTCGTGAATGGAAAAACGCAAGCGGCGCTATCACACGGACAATCGTCATATTACCTCGAGCTCACTGTTGGGTTATCGAAAATATTGCAGTGTGTTAAGCATCATTAAGACGTTTTATCAATTTAGTTGAACCCATTTTCCACTGGATTTAGGCAGAGTCCGCTAAGTGCCATACCCAAGGACACAACTGAATAACTGGTTACTAGTTTGAAACGTGCAACCCTTAAAAGTCGAAACTCTAACCCACCAAGCTAAACGGTCGAACCATGCCTATTGTCCACTGCTTATTGTCTAAATATTGGTTAATAACATATTTTCAGGTGTTTAGTGGTTGATTTTAACAAGTATACACAAAAACTTAATGGAAATCCTGGTAGACAACTGACAATTTAATGCATGGCACACCTCATTTCAATTTTAATCATTTATTCCTCGACAGCTTTCGAGCATAAGGAAATTTGTTCCCATTAAAGTTTAATTTAATGATTAAACATTTGCCCGCAGTAATTTTTAACGGTAAGAAAAACAAATGCGCTAAATTTATAATCAAATAATTGAAAACTAAACTATTTACAATGCAGTGGAAATTCACTGGTCGTGATTGGTAAACCGATTTTTATGATGAAAAAATACAAAAAGGAAATTACTTTTTTTTTATTTTGTTGTGTTATGATGTTGAAACCTCCAGTTTTATCGAAATTTGTAGTATTTTCGTCCGATCGGAATATTACAAGTTGGACCATTTTCAACATAATGATCACGAGGTGATTGGATACTAAAATTTACGACATAATTGGAGACTGTTTACCTAGCACCCGTATTGTTTTATGTTAATATTTTCCACGCAGTGTACCTAAATATCCGTAAGGTGGATTTTATTGGATACAAGTCCCTATATTCCAGAGGAAAATCACATTTTGGTTTCCTTGTAATACGTTGGTATTTGTTACCCTATAGGAATTTCTTGATTAGAATTAAGTATGAAATATAAGCTTTATTAGCAAAGGGGTATGTATCCGTGTAAGAAAACACAAAAGCGTGAATTTACGAATCGGATTAAATATTTTTTGCCTATAATAAATAATTTTCAATATTTCATGAGTCCATTTCTTTCTCGACTTTCTCTTTGTTTTGTTTTTTTTTGTTATTAAACAAATTCCCAACAAAGAAACATAGGAAGAATTATTTTACACGTAAAAAAGACGTACATTTTTGTCCAGAGAAAAATGCTATGTCTGTTTCCTTGTAAGAAGACAGGTACGCATTCGTCAACCTTTGGGAATTTCGGTAAAAAAGAACGTACATTTTCGTGTTTGTGAAACCCATAAAACTAATGGGCTAAAGCGATGATTGGTAAATACCGGTAGATTGCCAAGTGAAACAAACAGACCAAATTACAAAGACTACATAAACATCATCAGGTGTAACACTGCTTTCCGTTTATTTTAAGCACTTGGAAAATGTCAAAATTACTTGAAGCCCCCGATTGGGTTTTGAAGGTAGTTTATTCGGTAGTTGCTAGATGCAGACTTCACTATATAACCAATGATATGGGTATATGGTTTTATAATTCGAATTTTGACCATACTGCACCTATCAAGAAATCATTCATTAAATTCCTGCAAAAATGAAATTTCATCTTGTAAGTATGACAAGATTTAGTGCACGTTATTCTAGACAGTATAGCCACCAAGTTTAATATATTGATTACATGTGAATGAAGGGATAAAATAACAAAACAGTATTAACAGCCATACCGTTAAATAATAATTATAAAAATTCTGAGTGGAATCGGGTTTATCTTCAATATATGTTAAACAGATGCTACTGATGGCTGCTGCTTTTCTATTGGGCATTTCTACTGCTCGGAGCGTTACACTGAATAGGTATATCAGACTTGGACAACTTGATAAGGAATCAAACATGTAAGTGAAATTAAAATTCATTTTTTTACTCTAGAATTAAACCATGATTTCTGGTTCTCCAACTCTAGTGAAAATCCAAAATAACTAGTTCTTACACAAGATCCACAGCTCCTTATAATCATCAATTAATCACAGAATACTATTTGAACAACTGCATTGCAATGTCGCACGAATTGGTTCCAGTAAACCTGGGATTGTCAGATACGAAATGTTAAGGCTGCGGTGTCCCAATCTTATCGGTGGCAGCTTGTTCAAAACGGTGATATGTCCAAGAACATGTGGTTGCGGTACATTTGTCGGGAAAACTGTGATCCAATACAAAAGCGATAATATTACTCTTCGAGATGAACCAGGGATTCAGCACACCATCCACTATCCAGTTGATTGTTATTGTAGAAACTAAAACATGTCGTAACCAACCATAACCCCCATATACCGTGTGTCATTTATCATTTACCATTCCTTATAGTTGGTTATTCATTGACGTTTATTTTTATACGTTTTTATATTCGATGTGCCTATGGTTTCTGATTTATTTTATATATTTGTATCGTTTTCTATAAGGATTCCAACAAGCTTTATGTTTTCTTTTTATATTCTTATTATTTATTTTTTCTTACCATTTTGATAATAAATAATATATAGCAAAAGTGGGCCATTATGATAAGCGAGATGAGTTGATTAATTAGACGAGAACGACCACAGTGTTTCAGTAAATGCGGTTTAAAAAAATACTAGAAAATGTCAACGACGTGTTGACCGCCACTATTTGTAAAAACAATTTTGAACAATGAAAGCAGAATAGCTTATTACTTGTGAGTGCAATAAAATGGCGAAGGTAACTTATGGTCACGTGGTTAGCTAGAATTTAAATAAAAGGGTATTTCAGCGCAAAATGGCATTTTAAAAAACATAAATGGAAAGTTTGTAATTATATATATAAATACCTTGCAAAGTGCCATATAGTTGGAAAAATAAACTAGTTGCAAAATGTATGTTCTTTGTCTGTGTTTTATTTAAGAAATATAGTGGCATAATTTGTCGACTTTGAGTCAACTTTTTGATTTAAATATTTGACTGAAAAATTAACTCAAATCCAAATAATTTTTAAGGTTGTTGTCAAGCAGAAATGCCCCCCAAAAGTTGTAAAATGTAGTTAGCCTTGAATAGTATACTTTACTCCAAAAAACGGAACGATACAAAACGCCTGTAAAAGGCGACAAGGAAATCGTTTTCAATCAGTACCGGCGTGTTATCCAGGATAAGTTGAAAGTGATTTAATCTTTGTTTGTTGCCAAAAGCAAGCAGATAAGGTGGAACCAGCCTTTCTGGCTTCTTCCTAGCAAAGTCCAGAACATCACAGCCAGCTTTGATGAAATATAAAAAAAACACAGTGAGTACAACCCAGCTAGATGGCCTTGAGATTAGCAGCAGACCTACTAGACAGATTTAGGCTTTTCCTGGGCTAGGACCAAGACTACTCAGCACCTACATGCGATGCAATATATGTCCAGAATCCTGGTACGTGTTCGGTAGATGTTAGGTTACTAGGAGGTTAATTAGGTTTTAATCCCAATATAGAGACAATATCCTTAGTTTGCTATTAGACCATTATATTAAATTAGATAAAAGCGTATATCATATAGGCGTATCATGTATACAATATAGGCCTAACAAGTTTATTCTAATAACTCATAGAAAACCGGCACAAAAACTGTAACCTAAACTGCAATTACCGCGAAGTCCTCACGCAAGACTGACAAAAAAATCACTACGAACTTAACTGTTAATTAGGGTTTTTTTTTCGCGCGCTTTTCTAATATTTAAAAGAGAGAGCGGCGAAAAATAGCTTATTGTTCTTCTAGTCTAGTCGCTATGTAAAGCCATATACAAATATATGATTTTTGTGGTATAAAACTGGCGACCCATATATACGTTCTGCTTGCAGAAACTACTGATATATACACCATACATGCATTTGTATACCATTTAATAGATACATCATGTGTAATTTTGAAGAGGTAAGCATGGTCTGCTTGCAAACGTATGGCGTACGGTCAAAATAGTGTTAACAAATAGTCGTACTTAACACGCAGTATTTATTCAGATTTACGATACAATTTGTGCATCGTATCGAAATAAGTCCATCGTATCGAAATAAGTCCATCGTATCGAAATAAATAAATTGTTATATAATTTATAGTTTAATCCACTCCAGTATCAATTGCTTCTTCGGTTTTCATTTTGTACAGATCGATTTGTGATCCACCAAACGTCGATTTACGAAGTCGACGTTGTATTTGGTGCCTCCTGGCGGCTCCGTGCGAACGAGATAAATTGTAACAGAGGGCGCCAAGGAGCAAAACGCACGCCGTGATTGACAGGATCAAAAGAATTGGAATGACGTAGTTAGGACCTGAAGTTATAACATTCTACAAGTTTCGTAAAAAAATACTGAGGTAGTATATAACATGTTATAATAAATCATGCTACTTTACCTTTGGTGCGTTGTGATTGAGACGTCATAGTGGACGTTGTCGTCGTCACGGACGAAGTCTGTGTTGCAGGGAAGTGTATGTGAACTGGACCTTTCGTGAGTGAAGGGCTTGCATTGATGACTGGGCGGACGGCCGTACACTGTGATTGGAGCAAAAATTAGAAAGTTTTTAAACGACAATAGAACTTTATATTGATTATCTGCTATGTATAAATTTGTCGCTGGTTAAGCTTCAACCCAGCCCTAATTGACAGCTTTCAAACATAATTTATAGTTTTAGGTTGTTTTTTTAATTGTCCTTCGATAACTTAAGATTTTCAAATGGAGAACAGTAAAAGGGGGAAAAGTCAACAAGCCGTTCATTTGACCACCCCAGGTTCACAGTCATATCGTCGTTTGTAAGTTCTAATATACGTACAAAAGAAACTTATTTCTCACGTTTGGAATACAAGGATTAATGCAAATTGTGATGTCACAATTAACATAGAAACTCAACGTTTGGACCATAACAACCGGGAAGACAAATGACGTCATTGACCCATTTCCCGTCTTCAAGACTCGAGAAGCATTTGCCACCGGACACCTGAGATATTACAAGGGTACATTTAATCGATAATTAGGTTGAAGCAACACCGAATTGCACAAGATTAAAGAAAAAAAGATATAAAAATGGGGGCGACCCCAACATATATGAAAATCTCCCACCCATTTCCAATTAGAAGATTTCTATTGGACCTTCCATCGAACCCAGAGGACAAGTAGCAAGACTGCAGTCGGATATTTTCACTTCCGACCAGACGAATACTCACGAATAGGTCCTGCGGTTCAAAAAAATAAAAACAACTGGGGAGACATACTTAATAATGGTTTTGAATCTACAATTAATATTACTAATGGGGCTGTTGTTTAATAAAGATATCAAAGACGCCTTACGTACACAGTGAAGTTAAGGGAGTGGGGGTTCGCTACTTATATTTTGAGGGCTAAGGCCAATAAAATATATATAAGTAACCTTTTATAGTGGGTACGAAATGTTTGTACAGAGTTAATTTTTGTGCAAATAGTAAAGTGATATTTAAACAATCTACTGACCTGACCAAGTTCGTACAGAAATGGAGGTGACAGAGATCGTTGTGCAGCATGTGGTTCCGGGGGATCTTTCCACAACTCCATCTTTACTCTGACGTCACCTGATGACGTGTTGAAGAGAGTGACGGCATCACAACAACTGCAACACGTGGCTGGACGTTTAAATTGATCGTGATTTATACATGTAAGGAAGGGTTTTACTAAACGACGAGTCGTTCTACAGATTTGAAACTAGGCTGTTAAAAATACAGGAGAGTAACTTTTCCGGCATAATCCAGGGTTGAACTATTGTCTTTATAGTTCAGTCGTTCGCCATAATACCTACTGACAAGAAATTGAGTTGCATAGTGTTTTTTACTGGGTGATATTTTAAGATTTAGGGCAATTCTCTTCTAGGAAAAATTACGATTGAGATTGGTTTAAGCATTTATATTATTTAGGGATAACATGTAGGGAGTAGAGTAGTAGACTAAAAATAATGGGGTAATATTTGTACACTTTGCGGGAATTAGACTGATAAGTTAGTTGGCAATTACCACTTAGAGGACATTTTCACTTACTAAAAACTTGATCAAACCACGTAAAAGCATGGAGCAAGATAAAGAATAAATTGAGCGAGATAGTAATGACAGACTGTCGTAATATTACGTTGCGAAACCAAGCAACTTACTACTCGCAGCACATTTCCTTTGACCCGACCCATTTCAGGTAAGTTGTACAGAAATCGCAAGCAATGTATCCGCCGCATTCAACACACTGTATTAACACCAGCAACTAAACCGTGGGCAATATATATGCGTGATAACAGTGATAAACTAACACTAACCAACATGCCGATTTCCAAGCATGGTTTCTATCCGACAATATTTTGGTCGCCGGCATACGGCTGTCTGCAGACTTTCTTACCAACTAAGCTAACCGGTCGCACATATAAAACACAATCAAAGCAGCTTATAGCCAAGTAGATTTTAATGATATCACTCCAAAAACCTTACATTGGCTTTATCGCTTTTTCGATGAAACTTTCGTTAGAGAACACGCATTCAATGTCGGACAATCGAAATGGCATTGTGACGTCATTATTCTTCCTTTGTACCCACCACAAACGATTCTGGAACGCGATTCTTCGATTTCGAGAACTCGGGTTGCCAATTATACGAGCCACTGTGCCACATGAATGGAATGGTTCGCGAATTTCAATTCTGAAACAGTTCAATCAAAAGAGTCATTCCTGTTCAAATACTATCTTGCCAATGCCAACCAACTACTTTAATCAGTACTACAGTTTACATCAAGGGGTGCAGCTTCTCTAGTCAGCGGGCTAAATGTGGGAATATGAAGTTAGTTGGCTGGATTATTACATGAAGAGTATTCACTATCTTAATTACATGGTATGTTTAGATACAGTCTGCGGGCCGGTCAAAATCCCTTCACGGTCCGGACCCGGCCTGTGGAACGTATGTTGCCCATGAGTTGCCCATGTCTGGTCTACATGGACAGCTGATATAGAATAAACTCACATAATTATCTCTGTTTCATTTGGTCAAAACTCACCTGTAAACCGGTGGTTTCCCCTCTGACGTGTGATTCACAAGTTTAGCTGAACACGCGTCATCCCTCATATCAAACTCACTGGCGTAGACTGTGACATCATCCCAGACCTTCAGTCGGTCCAAGTACCGCGCACTGACGTCAATACGGATGACGTCATGAAAGCATCGGAGAGAGATGGGTGAGGGTAGGGAACCTGTAAAGATAACATTTTATTTACTGGGTCGATGCCATTATTTTACCATAGTTTTCCATTAAGTTCTGACAGTTTCAATTTCAAAATCACTGTAATACACCAAACAACTGGATGTAAAAACCACGTTGCAAAGTCTCGGTCAGTTTTGTAAAAAAATTGATTAATTTTTGTACAAAGACCCTAATAAGCTCCACGTAAATTCATTCTCCATAGAGTAAAGGAGCCTCGCTTGAAGCCCTTAAGCCTTACTTTCCTTAAAATTTGGGTTAAACCCGTAAGGGTGGAGCATATTCATTTTAGTTGCTAATTTTAAACCAGTTTTAACTTTTTCGCACCTTCATTCAATTTGAAAATATTGAGGACTGTGACGACAGATTGGCTTATATGGCGTCATAATAAAGTTACCATTAGACGCCACAATGTGATATACGTGATGTTTGGGTTAAAAATGATTCACCGTTTAGCGCACGCCTCGAGGTTAAACTAAAATAACGTTTCGCATGAATCTTGTTTAGTTATTGGTATTCATAAACAGAGGTGTCAGACCATGACACAATTAAATAAGTTTCACCCCAATGCGCACCAATGACGTAATTTCCATGACAAAAATTGGCACCAAGCGAGATTAATATCTTTCAGCAATTTAGATTCATTAAAAGGTTTTCACATTCTACTCTTTTGTGCGACTGCCAGTAACGCCCATTCTCGTAGCACGCAATACTGGTTGATCATGTGCGCACCTGTTACACAGGGCCAGGTGTTAATCCGAATTTCACCTAATTTATATGAAAATAAATGAAATCTCAACACCTGGGATGGGATACCTTTAGATGTGGTTCGGTTATTGGCTCATATCTTTCAACCCACGCCAATAACAGCGAAGTTATACAATGAGCGATTAATTTAAAACTGCTTTGATACTAAATCCAATACTCCACCTAAAGTATGTTAAACCAATGTCTTAACATAAAATGACTGGTTTTCTTGATGTCGGTTTTGATCATTGTACAATGTTCGCGTAACTTAAGCTAATTTGACGCCAAACACATAACTGGATTCACGGGCTGTCGCTACATATTAGTTTGAATATTAGAAACACAACAGTACACACCTTGACTGTTTAGAATAAGCAACAACACTAAAGATTTCAGAAATCCCATTTTCTCATATTTAAGCTCAAACACGCATGACAAATGATCTAACTGTTCAAACTTGCTGTGTTTTCAAAACTACCCAGCACAGCGTAAAATGATTATTAGGGCCGTGAAACGCCGATTTCTGAAAACTTCATCGCCGCAGCAGTCAATCCACTGCTGACGAAATTTGTGTTGGAAAACCAACTTGCGATAAAACCTACCAGAACAAATCGATTCGTTGGTTGAGAAATAAAAAATAATCTTAATTTTAAAATGTAAATACAGTATTTGTTTCTATTATTTGTGTACTTTATTACTACATGTGAGGTATATCGCCTCCACGCATTTTATCGTTTTTCAACCGAACATTTTTTCTAATTTCTTCAAAACAAATTTGTTTTTTCTCAAAACAAATTTGTTTTTTTTCTCAAAACAAATTTGTTTTCCAAAATATCACATTTAAAATTTTTGTTCGTTAAAAATAAACAAAAACACTAAACAAATGCAATATTCCACACATATTTATTATGCACTTTCTGTCCCGTCCTATAAATGCCACGGCTTGCCGAGCTGGCATGAGTTTCGACACCAGCCATTTGATTTTAGTTTGTGTGGTAGGACACAAGCAAGTTGTTGTTTCGATGAACATACAATAGACACATGGTAACCTGTGGAATATCCATGTTCTAACTGGACCGACCTACACGTAGATTCGTTTTACGTATGTATCAGTTGAGTGATTAAATTTCGGCCGCAGTCGTCTTTCATACAAACTTGCTTTTAAGCGGGTTCTTCCTAAGTTGTTTGTTGTTCTGCTACATAACAAATGTGCTAGAATTCGTTACAAAACTTCAAATATATTTTTCTAACGGTGTAAATAATGCGAAATTCGATGTAAATATTTTAAACATATATATAATAAATTTCTGCCAAAAATAATCAAACCTGTATTTATGTGTTGTTTCAAAAAGTTTACAATGATGCAAAAACTTTAGCTAAAAAGTTCGGTTTAACTCCATTTATTACTCAACAATACGAAAGGATATTGCCAAAAATCCTTTTTTTAATTCGCCACGCACACCCCCCCCCCCTAACCACGCCCTATACGTATATAAATCTGACCATCTCCGTTTTTATGTCATAATGCCCAATGTGCAGTTTGGTCTCTATTGGACTTATAATTATGTTAGCTAGTTGTACAACACGGGGTTATGTAGAAGTAATTGGTATAATATATGACGAGTGTTTTACAATAAATATAAAATGTGTTTCTTTTCATATGTCACTGTTGGACAAGTTTAAGGCGTAGACATTTGTAATTTTAAAAAAATTCAAATTTTTTTTCTCTTTTTTTTATAGTCTGTTTTTCCCTAAAATAAAATTATTTCATTAAAGTGATTTTATTATTAAAATTTGTTTTTAGAAAATTGTCGATCTTTTTTTTTATAATATATTTGACTTGCGTACAAAAGTGTTTACAATGCTGCGGATAATTCTGCTACTTGGATTGTGGTTGGTGTTGGTGGAAGGACTTGTCACCAGAAGATGTAAGTTGCGTGGTATATTTACTACTGACAGTGTGCAATTGTGACGTCAAACTGCTTCGTTATTGCGTATGTTCTACCTACAACCTCTATTCCGGTAAACATAGAAAAACAATGGAACTCATAAAGTTTTTGTTGGTTAACCTAGCTCGGCTTCAAACCCAGGATTGCTTAGCTCACACACCGTTTTGTACTATTTGCTGAATAATGGTCGAGTATTCCTCGCGGGATAACGACTCCTCAAAAACAAGCAATCTTTATTATATTATTGGCTAGCATTGAACCAAGGGCCACTGGAAACTTCGATAAGTGCATTTATGTCAATATGTATATGGGTCGGTGGCGTCAACCGATCACAAGCTTGTATCCAGAATTGTTTCCAACTTTTGCTCACCGTAGATTATACACGATTGAATATTGTGTAGGCCTATTAGAGTTCAAATCACTACTTCACAAATAGGCGATAGTTGTTTGATAAATAAATTAAACAATAACTTGCATATAATAATAACAACCAATTAATTACATCCACAGGCGAATGCGATTTCCACGACACCAAAGACAATGTATTGGAGAAAATCATCATAACTTGCGATAAAAAGTGGTAAAATAATCATTTGGATTGTTAACAATATGTCTAATTGCGTATAAGGTTTGGTTATAACGGTAGTTATCGTCTTTACGTAAAAGCCAAATGCTGTTTATTCCAACTGCATTTTATTTTTTAAATATAAGTCATCCAAAAAATAACTTTCTTAAATAACTTTGCATAGATCTCAAAATAACGTGGCCTCGTATAAGGCTAAGGACAAAATGTAAGGCGATAATCCGTCTTCCGTTGACCGGGATAATTACAAGCTTTCCTTTCAAGATCTTAAACAAGTTCTTAACCAACATAAATGTTTACTGATTCTAAACAACAGGATTACAACCCGCCGTCACATATGTATGTGTACCGGCAATCATGAAAGAATCAACGGATACTTCGATGGGAAGTTGGATTGTACGAAATCCAGGGTATGTACCGATGAATAAAGCAGCTGTTTTCACATGGTTTAGTTTCAAAACCTAGATCACTAGTCTGTGTCTGGGTCGGTGGCGTTAGTTCCACGACGGTTTATTTCTGAATCAACATAAACTGCGTTAGAATATGAACTAATTACGAACATAATAAGGTTGACAAACACTTAGAATAGGATATTCATGTTTGTTTATTCCCGTAATTGGGAAACGCAAGTGGCGTAAACACACGGGGCAATCCGGAGCTATTGCAGTGTGTTGTGTGTAATTTAGACGTTCCTTCAATTTGATAGAACCCATTATTCCACTGCGTTCAGGCAATGTAAGTGCCTTAACCAAAGCCATAATTAACTAGATAGTGATCAGTTTTCAACCTACAACCTTTCGGCCAAAAGACGTCGCACTAAACCACCACAATTATCGGTCGGACTTGCACTTGGTACCACTTGGTTGGAGTAAGAAAGGTCCTCGCACTTGCATAACAGACACATAGCCGAAAAGTGCACTTTTGCACGTTATTAGGCTCATTTTCTTGATAACTTTACAATTGTACGATGTAGTTTACTAATAAGCCACTCTTCCACTTGCAGGGCTCAAAGATGGCGGAAGTGGAAGTGGCCGAAAGAGCCGAAATCACTGGGAACCTGAAATGTGAACTTCAACCAAACAGTCTCTACGAATATCATTGCAAACTCGATTAAATTATGTTATATTGTTGTATTCTTTGTACAAAGCTTATCGTGCTATGCTTACTCCGTATTATATTCATTATTTTCAAAACAATTTGTTGGTTCGATAAACAGTACTCCTAGTAAAGGTTCATGTGTTATAGTTGTTTGTCTTACATGATGTTATGTGAAATGTGGGCAAAGTATTATTAAACTAATAAAGCTATGTATTCTCTAAAGGCCTTGGTAAAAAATATATTTTTAATTAAAGCAAAACTGGTTGTGAATTTGCGAAGATTTTTGATTTTTCGGCTAAAACAACAACCGTACTTTTACTGGAATTTTATATTTTCCGTGGGCATATAGAAAGATGGAAAATACAGAAATACTTTTTCCATTTTAAAAGCTATTTTTAAGTCGCGCAGGCGTTGTGTAGATCGCGTATATACAATGTTATAAATCATCTTTCTATCTGTAGTACTTTAATTAAATCGTTTTGGCTTATTGCGCTGCATTTTTTAATCAAATAAAAACACGGGCCAGTCGAATTTCGAACCGCTACCACTGAACTAATCCAAACTACATCCCAGCCCTAACGTCCGAATCTTTATTTGAGGCTGCAGTTTTTCACGCTTTCGTACTCCTTCCTTTTTCTACTTTTAGTTTACCTTAAGTGTTGTGTCCAAACGGTGGCATCTTGGCTCTTTTTTTCTTTTCTTTTTTTTACCGAGCCAAGTTTCGAACCCATGATGGGCTCGTCGCTAGGACCGTTTTTTGTATAAGAGTCGGTATATGTATCGGTCGCGTAAACCATTCGGCCACACGACCGTACAATAGCATCTTGGCTCTTTACGAGGTCCTGTTTGGCGCCTTGGCGAAAAATCCACCTAGCGGAGCTTATTGCAACCTAAAATAAATCCAAACATATTGTAGCCCCTACAGATGATTCGATCAATATAGAAATTAAAGAGATATAGTTGTTAAATAATGTTTAAAATATTACAAAAAAACTACTTCGTTCACAATTGTACAAACGATTAGGGAAAAAAGGAAAATTGGTGCGTTTAACCCGAGTCTTAAGTAATATGATTCTAGCGGCACAGAGAATAAGGCCCCGTTCATATCCTGCAAAATAAAAATTTATATTAATTGTTAATCTCGTACATAACTCAAATAATGTAATAATAACTGTCAAACATAATGCTATAACTCGCTGTTTTTATCGTATATTTGTGCACATTTTCGACCGGCTCGCTGGGTAACGTGTAAATATTATGCTAATAAACAGAAAATAACAAAAAAAACAATGCAAACTGACTTATGTAAAGGTCCAAACAAGAAACTGTAACACAAAACGGTAGCATATGATCCAATCAACTTTGACTAGATAGACACTCATCACTTATTTACAATAAATAGTAATCCTTATATCTCAGTCCCATACCAGTGCTGTTGGTGGTAAGCCATTGGCTTCCGGCACGCGGTAGTTTTCAGAAATAATAAAAAATATATAAAAATACGAAGATTGCAAAATTCTTATTTGTTTACAAAAAAACTATGAATTAAAAAATGTTCCGGTCTGTTATATTCGACATATATATATATATATATTGTTTTCAGTATAAATCTATTTGAAAGAAATGTTACCTATTCCAAGCATATTGAGGAAGCATGTTAACACGTCACATCACATAGTATGAAAAGCACGGCCTTAGACCACGCCGATCGTTGCGAATGATTATTACGTCTTGTATAAATAAATTCAAACGCTTAAATACACATCCGGGTTCAGAAGTACCAAGGGAACGTGTTGTGTTATTTCTGTTTTTCGCGCTTCAGTAATTTTCTTGACGTTCGCCTTCCGGGCATTGAGGGAAATCGTGCGCAGAATAGTAGAACAGTATTGCTCATACCCTCATACGTGAAAGCTAAGCAATTACCTTTCAACTTGAACGGTTTTAAGTACTTTCAAGGAGGTTGTTAAGCTAAAAACGCACTTCGTCGACGTATAATCCTGCGTACTAATCATCCGGTGTTTTACTTGACAGTCAGGTAGATATGGGCTGTCTAGTGTTCATTTAGGGCTTTTAACTGAATTGAGCTTTTACACTGGTCATATTTACAATGAAGTAATGCTTAGCAAAGCCACAGCAAAAGACAGCGGTTTTAGTACATTTCGTCGAACTGGCATGAACATTACGTCAGATCTTTTGCACACAGCACAAGATTAGTTGGCACCTTGGTGTCTGTGTCTCAAGCTGATATAAAGCATTGTGTAAAGTTTTCGCCACGTATGAAGGGTATTTTTGTATTAGATTGTATTGTGCCCTGACAGGACTTGTCATTCGAAAATCACCCGCACCAACATTGTTACCACTAAGAGTTTGTATCAGCGATAAAATTTGCAAGTAGCATTCGTTGCATCGCAAAGATTTGGTCAGACTGAACGCTTTAGGTTGTAAAACAGGTCGACGTAACGCTTGAGTGATTATGAATCGCTTAGCTGGCATGTCACAATTGATTTTTCTGCTTTCAATTTACTAGAATTTAGGGCATAACCTCAATAGAAAAACGACGTGTATGTACATAGTGCTTAAGGACAAGCAAGCATGATAGTAACAGGCCGCTTAAATAGTTACAGGTCAGCTATTTTAAAACAAAATAGACAGTTAAATAGTTGACAATTGATAAATTGCAGGTTATATTACAGAGAAACGCACAGTCGGTTCTGGTGCCTGGTTTAATTGCCGTATTAAATACTTCCTTAATAGTTAAAAACATTATACTACTATTCAATATACCAGTTTAAAACCTGCAAAGCTGCAGCCGTTAAACACACACAATAATAAAACTAAATAAACAAGTTGGGTCAACAGGTGCTCAACCGGTTAGTAATAAATACTTAAGTGTTCGAAGTAAGTTGCGGTACAATTTTTTCTTGGTAATTAATCTAGCGTTATTAACTATAAACCGTGAGGCCGCTTAAAAAGGAAACTGGTCACCAATGACAAATCATACACAACGTATGATGTGACAGATGGGAAGTCAGTCACCGAACACTCCTTGTGGATAGTGCGTCGTTGTCCAACTTCGCGTTAAGTCGACATTTATCGTTTACTAACACGCAAATTCGTTAATCAAAATCGTTTGATACATTGTAAAAACGCTATAGAATGCGTAGCATTGAAATAACCAAGTAGTTTGGGGGTAATACTGTGTCACGCTGTGTTCGGTTCAGATCACGTACCACGACAATAGCGAGGTAGGCACTATCTTGGATCATCTGCATATTGTTGCTTTCGCTGTGTAGTGTCTGGCAAGTAAAATTCATTAAATATTTATCCATTGCAATAATGCCGGTGGTTCAGTTGAGTTTTGGTTGTGTAAGGGAAAAAAATATATTTTACTACCTGCTTTTGCATTTTAATTAAATGTTTTAGTTTTATTGATTTCGAGTTTTGGATAATGGTATACACTATACACTGTATTACCAACGCAACACCAATACGGTGATGAAATAATTCTTCACGTTAACAGGGAAACAATTAAAAGCGACAGTTGGTAAGATAACGCAGTTTAGTAGGCGAACTGTGAAACCGATACCACAGGAAAATAAACATTCATTCGACTATTGTTAACTAACTGGTTAAATCTTAGCAAAAAATGCTTGTCAGAGCTTTGCATGGTTACACAGAGTTATTGATCGTTCCACCAGCTTGTTTGGTCCCGGGTCTTCCTTAAATCCGAGATAAAATTAATTTTCACGAAAAGAATCCATTAATCACTGCTGAAGCGCTTGTATTGGGTAGCTGTCACGGTTTTAAAATGCTGTGAAAATAGTCGATGTGCAGACGCTTTGCATTTATTTTGAGTCCAAATAGAATCGATGAACTTAAATACTGCAATTAGGTGTATAAGGTAGAACACTAAATCAAGTGACCAGGGCTTTTTATTATAACTAATTTGGAAACTGTGTTTGAAAATTAAAAAAGGTTTGAATGATGTAATTAGTGCTGCTGAATTGCTGATGGTTAAGTTCTTATTTATACTCGTCATTGTTGCGAAAAATCGTTTAGTTTATTTCATCTAGTTTTAACGATGGTCGTTTTGGTAACAAGTTTTGTTAATTTCATGACATTTGAATAAAAAAAACAATGTTTGTTATAATAAATGTACAAAACTGTGTAATAATAAACACGTACGCGACCTCCTGTTTTTAATGTTTCAGATCCAGCATCCATGACTCAGCGGATTAACAATCCATCGAATTCTAGTATTAGCGATTCACAATGTTTATGCTGTGTCACTAATCGTAATCGACGAAAGGCACAATGTCTTGCCCGATGTTTCTATGTAACACTGGTGCTATGGATGCTTGGAACCATAGCTTTATTGGTTGTGAATAAACAAGAAACGACAGAGATTGTGAAAAAGAAAGAAGACCGCACACAACAAAATGTCTTTGAGCAATTTAACAGGTATTACAACGTTTGAGTATAGTGATGTAAATCATATCGTGTTCAAAAGGCAAGGTTAATTGTATATGTATAATCGCCATACAACACTTTATGCACTTAATGCGTTGACATCATACTTGAGAAAGTTTTAAGCTGCGAAACCATGGTTCGGTGGGTGAGACTCATCGAAAACACCGAGTAGTAGGGAGGGTAAACACCCTCCTCGCGTGACATTTCTTGTCTTGCACTGATCGCGTCGTAATTGTGATCGTCAATTTTACGAACCAAATTTCCACTCCTCTCTACAAGGAACATTTCATATAAAAACTCGTGTTTTTAACAAGGTATAATCACAGGTTTAAAGATGGTTATTCTGTAACACGACAATATTCGTTTTAACAAAATAAAAGAACTGCCAAAATACTACAGCGTTACAAATTAAAATCGGTGACGCGCATACTATTTAGAATACTACCCAATTTGTAAAGGTCACCGCCCTCTTTATAGTGCATTGAAGGTAATATAGCGATCGTTAAAAAAAGAACAGGGGGCAATTTGTGATATTTACTCATTTACGTATAAGTATATGGAAATCTATGTAATTAACTAGACCGGCGACTGCTTACAGCGCATTAGCCAAACATGATACCCATCGTCTACATACATTTACAAAACGGATCGATCACTCGTCTATTAAATGTGAGTTTTACTAAAAATCCATCTTTTTTAACGAACAACCAATCATTGTCAATTTTAAACCGTTTCTGTACCATTGAACTTTAGCGAGGCATATTACCGCAAAAAGTAGTAGTTGAAACTTTTGAACTACAAAGAAAGTTCTACGATTTGTATGTCACCGAGCATTATGCTAATATGCGTTTCACTTTGAAAAACACACCTTAATTTTAAATGTCTTATTTAAAACTTTCTTACCCAGGATTCGACCCGAGTTATTCGAGGATTTCGAGTCGACTGACCCAATATCCAGTCCAGAAAACGTATGTACACCATGCATTTATCGTGGCTTATATACTTAATATTTGTACCAAATGATGTCTAGCCTTGTCTTAAACGTTTTACATTTCTTTGTTATAATACTGGTAATTTTCGGATTATCTCGTGCCCACAGTGGGTTAACCGAAGCAGCGCGGTATTGTGTACGCCGGAGAATTACTACAGTTTTTGTTCAAGCCATTAAACCACTGGAATCAAGCAATAACCAGACAATTACTTCCATGTTTTATGTAGCAAATAATTAAACTAATAACTTTAAAAATTCAACTCAATATGTTATGAAAGCGATTATTTAATTGAGATTACTTTAGCCACATAGGGTTAACTAGTTTAAAACACTATCAATTTTATCAGATATCCGCTCGGGACAGCGCGACCGCTCTAACCGAATACGAATATTTCCGGATCCTCCCAGACCCTTTGCTGCCCCCAGTGGATTGCGGGTCCGTTTTAATGGGAAATGAAGACGACATTCTTGGAACGAGGCTCAAGGCTCTGGAATTCAAATCAAAGGTAACTTTATTTACTAATTTCCCCACGTGGGTTACCTCGAACTCACCACTGGAACCGTCTACTGTGTTCGCATGATATTAACTCTGTATATTATTCGGACGCATTTACCGATAGAGCTATTATCGGATCGCTTACTGAAAGGTAAACCATTCACAGAAAATATAGTCTCGCACACGGATCTTTATATCCGTATCCGGGTCAGAAATATCCGTTATAACCAGCGCTCACGATCGTATCGGCGGAGCTATTCAGGGGAATTGTGTAGATATTCTATTTTAATAAGTAATCCACTGATGTCAAGAAATGTCACGAATAGAAGCGAAACAGCTCAGGCTGGTTTCAATACCTTTCGCCCGAGGATCCAACGTGCATTCCACTTATCCAACCAACCGGACAATACAAAGAACCAATTTGAATACATATTAGAAAACAATGGTATCAGGAAGCCTGCCTTCCCGCCCGAGCGCATCACGTGGGTGGAGCTAATTGGTTTATTAAAAGGAAAATAGAGGAGGGAACAGCACACTAATTTAAAGATTATGGTGTTAGGGTAACGGTTAGGGCTGAAGTTAACTGTAGGGTTATTTCTTGGGTTAAGATTAGTTTTTGGCGAAGAGTTGGAATGAGTTTTCAACTCCAAATCTAACCCCCACATCGGCCCCTACACAACTCTAAGTCCTTAATCTTTATTTTATTATATAAGTCTCCCTTTAACGAACCCATTACGGGTACAAAACATGGCCAAGGTAAAAAAAACAATAATCGTAACAACCTATTTTCTACTAGCCTTATGAAGATAGTTGGAACAAGTTTCAAAACTTCGGAGCATATTTAACCAACTTGGCGGGCAACTGCACTGACTTCTTGCTCTCAAGGAGATTCGTAACGAGTCATTTGACGCTCGAGGAGTTGAACTATCCTATCGCGTACATTATTACCGTGCACACGTGAGTATGAATAGTGCTTGGTTACATTTTGTACCGAACCTAAAACGATTCGTCGAATTAGTGGTGCTGGGGAAGTTAAACACAATATTCGTTCGAGAATCGTGAATGTGTTTAACTTTGAGTTATTAAAACAACTCAGTGCATTGCACACAAAACATAATTTCATTACTCCGTTTTTTTGTATTCAACATTTTCTCAACCTCTTGACTCATTGGATCACGTAACATCCGTCAAGT
This sequence comes from Ciona savignyi, assembly GCA_000149265.1. NCBI lineage: Eukaryota > Metazoa > Chordata > Ascidiacea > Phlebobranchia > Cionidae > Ciona > Ciona savignyi. Next base: position 491,849 of record CH002962.1, read on the forward strand.
GTGTTTCCCAACGACACAAAACAACTGACAAGCGGCTGCTTTTGGTCTTACTATAGTTTCCTGCTAACGGTTCGACGATCTACCGCAAAAGATCCCTGACGCCCGGACATGTTCGTTGATACTTCGTGAACGTGAACCAAATATAGCTTTAGGTTATTAGAATAAAACGGTTTTCTTTTTTCTGGTATATCCTTGCTGCATCGCAGTTTGTTCTGTTTCGTACATTATCGCTACCAGTGTGGGGCTCTTTTTAATGTGAATATTTTATTTAAAGGAAACTTGCTGCGTTTGAGCGCGTCCTGCGGTCGATTTATCGTCCCCAGAATTTATATTGTGTCCATGTTGATCGGAAATCGCCGGAAGAATTCCAACACGGGGTTCGGAAAATCTCGGAATGTTTCGGAAATGTTTTCGTCCCCGAAAACCTCACGGAAGTCCACTACACTCACTGGAGTCGTGTTCAGGCTGACCTTAACTGCATGAGAGGTTTGATGGACAGGTGGGTGGGTGATTTAATGGCTTGAAACAAGGCGAAATAGTCGTTGCTTTAGTTCATCAGTAAATATATAGGTTTAGCATAAGTAAAAAACAATATATTTTCTTACATCACACTACAAAAGGTATTAAAACCCGACAAATGATGCCCATATTTATTACCGAACATGTGTAAATCGTTAAATTACTTCGTACCAACCTTCGCGTTAGCGGAGCTGTTGCAGTGTGTTGGATACGATAAAGACAGTACTACAATTTTTGTTTAATAAACCATTAGGTCTAGTTTTTATTCACCACTTTCGGCTTGACGCTCGAACGGACGACTTGTAGAGCTGATTAACAGGGCGTAATATGATAAATGCCCGCGTGTCAACGCTCACTGCATTTTACCTATTGATTAGCACGGATGCATCATATCATGTTCCCGCTTCGTGCATTCAGCTATTTACACTAATGGCGATTGTCGGTAAATACAATAGAAACGTGTAACCCATGAAGCATAGTTACCTGGATTATGTCGTTTTGAGGTCCTATGGTAATTTTCGTTGGAATTAGAATCTGTAATATCATTTTAACGACTTTGCTCAGTTATAACTTATTTAAAATATTTAATATAAAATTCTTAACTTTCTAATATCCCTCAATTTTACAGGAAAGATGAAGTGAAATGGAAATACGTCATTAATTTATGTGGAGCCGAATTTCCCTTAAAAACCAACCTAGAAATCGTAAGAAGTCTAAAGAACTTATACGGCTACAATAGCATGGAAACCGTTGTTCCGCCACCGCATAAAGCTGCAAGGTTGGCTTTCATTATTTTTAATTATTTGCGAATTTGATAAGATAATTAGTTTGTAACGAGACTTAAATTTGCTTTAACCATGCTTCGGGTGGGATATCATTGTCCCTGTTGGTATGAAAAATGGTGAGTCAAAACGTACGGTAAAATACCGGATAGCCAGGGTGGAGTTTTTAAGGTTTCGATACCACCATCTTCTTTCTTAAAGTCAAACGAGATTCGAGGTAATAATAAGTTGCCATCATTCAGTACTTGATATTGTATATTGAATACTGCAATGTCGACGAAGTTGCTTGTCATACCTTGCTCATGCTTGACCTTTATTATCAGATACCAATACCATTTCACACTACCCGCGCCCGGGAACGACTATGCCACGATGGATAAAACCAATGTGAAGAAGGAAGCGTCGCCATTGAACTCTCCGATGTTTATAGGAAGCGCGTATTATATCCTTAAACGACAAGCTGTTCGATTTATCATGACTGGTGAGTAGTAGCGGCTTCAAATGTCACAGGTCAATGTGACCATGTCCGGCCTGTTAGTCTGGCCGTTAAGTTCGTCGCCTCTCAATCGAAAGGTTGCAGGTGCGAAAATGGTCAGTAGCTAGTCGGTTGTGTCCTTGGGCAAGGCACTTTACGGACATTGCCTGGACCCAGCGGATTCTAGTAAATTAGAGGAACGTGTGAATCATATACAACACACTACAATAGCTCGGGTAACCCGACGATGGGCGCAAGGTGATCAGAGGATTGCCCGTGTGATAACCCCCTTGGTTTTCCCATTCACAGAGATAAACATAAATATCCTATTATATCAAATTGTCAGGACGGAATACAAAACGAACACGGAAAAGGTTTACTTTGATTTATAAATTCTTTGTAAATTCTGATGTCTAATGTTCAATTTATACCGTTAGAATAGGTTAATCATTTAAAAGGCAGTGTCCTTATATCGTTAACAATTGTCAGATTCAACATGACCTATATGCTGTATTGTGTACCATATGATGAAAGAGAAATTTTATACGGTTATCTACAGCATTATTTGTTATAAAGGATATGGTTCGTGCAAGCTTAACCGATACGCGTTTAACTCGAGAGCTTTCTTTTAAAACGTGGTAATAATGTCATATGTGTATGTGTCATTTAGATCCAACTGTGCAAAAATTCTTTAAATGGAACGAAGACACCTACTCCCCCGACGAACACATGTGGGCCACCCTGCAGAGGTATTACCCCCGGCTACCCGGAAGTTATCCACCCCACGTCAAGTACGACCAGAACGAGTTGCAAACAATAACCAAGCTTGTGAAGTGGGGAGGATTAGACACGCTGGTGTATCCAAAATGTTCAGGCGTATACAGCAGGGGGATTTGCATGCTTGGTGTTGGGGATTTAACATGGTTGCTACAGCAGCATCATTTATTCGCTAACAAATTTGATAGTGACGCCGACCCGTTTGCCATCGAATGCTTAGACATTTATCTTAGAAATAAAACTTTAGCTCAAGTAGCAAAGTATAGCACAGTTGGCTACGTATAATAACTGCTATAGTGTTGCATTTTAGATTCGTTTAGTTTTTGTTTCCCCAAAATTCAACTACGTTAATATTATAGTTAGTTACTTAAGCTGCTGTTGGCCAGTCAGATCTAATAATCGTTGCTATGTCGTTGTTCTTAATGCAGTCTGTTATAATTCCAAAAAGTTTTATATATTTATCGAAGAACTATTATTTCCTATTCATCTTTATTCGCAGCATTCTTCACTTTTATATTCCTTTTTAGCTGTTTGCATTTTTAACCCATGTCAGTCTATCTGCGTAAAGTATGCTTAAAACTAAGTAGCCTATATGAACTGTGAAATTTGTATGATGCATTTGTATTGTAGCAATATTACCGCTATATTGTGACCATGAAGTTGTTTTTAAAGATGATACTTTTGTCACTTTGCCATGTTTAAAGTATACAACGAATACTCGTGTTATCTTAATGTTTGGAAATGTAGAGTGGGGTGACTTGATTATAACACCGGTAATCGTCAGATTATATCGTGCCCACAGTAGAGTTACTAGAGTTCGTTTAGTTTAATTATGTTTTACCTAGTATTAAAAAATAGCAAACGAATCAAAAGAAAAACGGCAAAACGAACAGTTGTTAAAATATGTCATTAAAAAAGGATATAAACAAATAAGTTTTAGACTGTATTAGATACTGGTGCATAAATATTCGTTCCGACTCCATATGTACCCGCATGGCGTGAAACTAAACTAGACTGGCAGCGGAAGCTCCACTAAATAGAAAAACCGGTTAACTCCACTCGTAGATGTATTCTTTATTACGTTATGTCTGTGTCTCTGTATTTGTGTGTAATCGCACAACGCTTTATAAAGCAAATAAAGTGTCAATGACGTCATAAGGTGATGATAGAACGAACACAGTTGGCGTCGATTAAATGAAATAAATGCATTTTTTTGCAAATATAATGTCAACATTGCTACATATTGGTCGCGAACCATTCTAACATTATCACTGCCTTTTAGAATTGTGGAAGGATAACATGTTAATTATGATGCTACAGTGTACGCATCAACTAACAAATTAAGTTTAAAAATTAATATACTGTATTTGTAAATGCGTTTCGAATTCACATCAAATCAACGGCAAACTCAGATATTTTTGTTGCTCTTCACATTTCAATAATCAAGCAGACAACCCATTTTTGTTCTCCGTGATACACAAAAAATTAAAGTTTTAATCATAAATTTACTGGATTCAAAAGCATCAATGTTTTTTAGAAGAAATATATGTCAAAACCGTCCAAACGTAATATACCACCATGACAGGCATAACGCATGAGTGCGAAACAATACCCATAATGCATCAAAATTTCACACATTACTGTCAGTGACGTCACAATATATATCGATCAGCTGTAGCCTAAAAAATATAATGGTTCGTGCGTTTTCCAAGATTTAGCCTACTGAACGAGCTTACATAGCAGCGGAAATACATCTACTATTGAATTTTCATGAATTAATAACAAACAACATTTTAAGCTTTCATTCGTTTTTTACGAGAACATTATGGTAAAAATATTACTCGGGTGTACTGGTAGTGTGGCGTGTGTAAAAGTCGGAGAAGTTATTGAATTTCTAAAACGAATTAAAAATAGCGAAATACGTGTCGTGGTGACTAAAAATGCAAAATATTTCTATAATTTCAACACATTGAGCGTAAAGGTAAGGTAAACACTCAATTTATTTGTACACACTTAATTGCCATATGGTCGTTAGTCGTTATTTAAAACCGAACCGACTGTACAACTATAAAGGATTCATAACGGGATTCTATATACTCATTCAAGTTTAGGAGCCCTTCTCTTGAAATTTTTGTAGTATTTAAAATGTATCTTGCACAGCCCCGAACTACCCTGCTTATTTTTTTAATTTCAGTTGTGTCCTTAATTCTACTGATCATTTAATTTGACATGCTGGGGTGTTAGATTAAGCAACTTAGCAGCGTGCAGGACATATATATCCTAATACCAATAATCAACAATCATGATTATCTTAAATACGGATTCTGTATTTGTCTATAATTTAAATAAAATATAATAATTTTTAAGGTTTATGAGGATAAGGATGAGTGGACTTGGTCTAAGATGGGGGATAAGGTTCTGCATATTGAACTTCGCTCTTGGGCTGACGTGTTTGTTATAGCGCCCTTGGATGCTAATACGCTGGGAAAGCTGTCCAGTGGGATTTGTGACAATTTGGTAACATGTATCGCCCGTGCTTGGAAAATTGGTGAACCACTGATATTTTGTCCAGCCATGAACTCTTTTATGTGGGATCACCCATGCACAAAGTCGAGTGTGGATACACTAGCATCGTGGGGATATATACAAGTTCCTCCCATTCGAAAAGTCCTAGCTTGTGGAGATGAGGGTATAGGTGCAATGGCCAAGCCTGAAACAATCTTTCAGGTCACCGAAGATGCATTGAAAGCATTGACACCAGAATGAGTTAATATACACCAATAACAAACTGTGTTTTCTTTTTTCACCAAAAAAACATGTATTCAGTATAAGTAGCCAAAACCAAAATAAAGAAAACATAATATGCATTTTTCAAATATAGTAGTCTTTGCACTGTGATAGTTGTACAAAATGGTATTATTTAATAGGCAATTCACTATCTATTTGTGTATTGTACTGGTTCAAATGGATCAATGAAATACTATAGATAAATGCATACAACACACTGCAAAAGCTACAGCAAACCGAATATAGCCATAAAGTACTGCTGGATACTCATGTCATACCAACCCTCGTTGTCTCAATCTTGAATAAAACTATAATTTTATTCTTACATATTTATTGTGCAGTCCTATTATGCAGATATAAAATATAAGAAACAAAATTGAACCTTGCATCTCCAAATAAGTTAACACATATATATGTTCATTTTCAGATGTTAACGCCATAATAGTGCCAGTATGATTGAATAATTATGGAAGGTTCAAAGGAAAAGATAACAACAGTTGTGAAAGCAGATCCTACTCGAAAGAGATACGGTCCCAAATCAAGAGCAAACATCGCCAACAAAATTCCAGATGAAATCTTGAACGACACGAAATTGCAACTTGCTGTTTCTGTATTGCCAAAGAATTATGAATTCGAAATTTATAAAACTGTTTGGAGAATCAAGCAGTCTGGAGCCAAGAAAGTGGCGTTGCAGTTTCCTGAAGGCTTGTTGATGTTTTCATGCATCATATCAGATATTGTGGAAACCTTTACAAAAGCCGAAACTGTGATTATGGGGGATGTGACCTATGGAGCCTGCTGTGTGGACGACTACAGTGCACGTCTGTTGGATTGTGACTTTATGGTCCACTATGCCCATAGCTGCCTGGTCCCGATCAGCAACATGCCTGATATAAAGATGCTGTATGTGTTCGTCCATATTAAGATTGACAACACTCATTTTGTGGAAACAATTAAACACAATTTTGCCAAGGGATCAAAAATAGCCGTTGTTAGCACAGTCCAATTCATAACCACTCTGCAATCAAGCAAAAGAGAATTGGAAGAAGACGAAATTGAGATTTTAATTCCACAAAGCAAACCTCTGTCTCCTGGTGAAGTGTTAGGATGTACATCTGGGAATGTAAGTAATATGAACGCTGACGCTTTGGTGTATCTGGGAGATGGTCGATTTCATCTCGAATCCATCATGATATCGAATCCAGACTTACCAGCATACGCTTACAATCCATATGACAAGAAATTTACAAGGGAGTCATACGATCATCATACTATGTTAAGAACAAGGAAAAGTGAAATAGACAGAGCTGCCAAAGCACAAAAGTGGGGACTTATAATGGGGACACTAGGTAGACAAGGTTCTATCAAAGTTGTCAACTATCTGCAAGAATCAATTCAATCTGCCGGGAAGTCTGTTGTTACTGTGCTTTTATCTGAGATTTTTCCCAGCAAATTGCAGCAAATGTCGACTATAGAGGCTTGGGTGCAGGTTGCATGCCCAAGGCTGTCCATAGACTGGGGAACTGCCTTCGTTCAACCGTTGTTAAACCCTTACGAAGCGTCTGTTGCGCTAAACAAAGCCGAGTATAGAAAAATTTACCCAATGGACTTTTACGATAACGATAGTTTAGGGCCATGGACACCTAATAATGAGGCACACCGGCCTGTATATGTACGCAAATCAAGAGCAAAAGTTGTAAATAGTGAAAATAAAGATAAATTAATTTAAATCAAATCCTTGTTATTGTTGTTATTCCTCTTGTTAGAAAACGGAAACAGGTATATGTTGCCAGATCTTTTAGCTCAGCACCCTTGTCTGCTGACGTCAGAAAGGCTCAAGCATTGGAACTAGACGGTTGTTACTGTGTGGTGTCCTCTCCTTGTGCAAAATATTGTTCGTTCCAAAAAAAGATATCAAATCCTACTGGATAAGAATAGGATTAACTATTTTAGTTGTTCCCGTTGAATGAAAAACAGGCGTTATTACACGTGCCATCGTCAGGTTAAACCGCCCTCACCGTGGGATTAAGCTATTACAGTATGTTGTGTATAATTAAGACGTTTCTTCAATTTTAGAAAAAACATTCGTTCATGGGGTTCGAGCAATGTCAGCTAGATGGCTTGTCTGAGGACACAACGGACTTGCCAGCGACCAGTTTCGAATCTGTGACCATTCTTTTAAAAATCGACGAACAAACCCAAAACTAAAAGACGCTTACTAGACTTTCCGTAACTTTACTTGGTAGCTAATTTCCCAGGATCAAAATTATAAAATTAAAGGAAACACAGCAAAATAGAATAACAGATCAACTCGGCAAACCATAAATTAAAAAAAATGTATACACAATTTAAATACGCTGTAAACACGTGTATGGATGGTTGGAATTGTCATTTGTATATTGAAGGATGGGGGAAATCACGACGATGAATTTATGCAAGCTTATCGTTTGATAACTCTATCCCATGGTCCAATTGTCAAAATGATTTAAGTAGTATATTATTAAGACAATGCTGCTGTTTTAGTTAAACCCATTATTCCACCGGATTTAGTCAATGCCCGCGTGGTGTCTGGCCACCGACGCTCTTACCAATTGAGCTGCCCGATCGGCGCATTTTCAATGACGTACTTTAACATGAAAAACACGATTGGCCTGACCACTTTTGTTTACGGCCAACTTTAGCCTCTAGTGTCTTTTTACACAACCGGTGAAAACATGATCAGAGTAGGAATCGACGTGGACGTCATCCCATTAACCGCACGACCGAAAGTTTACTGTCGAATAAATAAGCAATCACTCCTGTTAATGGCATTTGATTCTGGCCCAAGATTAAAAACAATGCAGCACGTCACTGTGGCATCTTACGCGCCACGTTACGTTTTAAGTTAAGTTCCTCACCGTGTTCGTTTTTTAAATGTTAAATTGTGTATGAATCGCCCTCGTTGACCGTTAAACTATACACAACCGGAATTGGGTAAAGGGATATGTGGTGTGCTTGTTATATGATAATAGGCTTCTATACCCTCTGTTTTAAAATATTCACAACCGCGCAACATTATTTTTTCCTATATAGCATTTTTTATTGAATAATATTTAATTTGACTGGGAAAATAAATGCGTGCTATTAAGTTTATGCTCGTGATAAACTCGTCGTAGATACGTTTTTGACATTCCACCCTATATAATGAACCGTCTTGCTAACCATTCGGCCACAATACTGCTATCTTCCTTGCGATTCCTCGAATCGAGTTATTACGTCAGAGATAAGCCATAAAGGTATCGCAGGAGTCGGAACAGCCACTGGCTAATGCATAACATAGCTTCCACCTCCTCGTAGTAGGAACTGCTATTTTGACACATGTTAATCTCCCTGTTACATGTTGCGAATATCGTTTTACGAGTACATTGTTTATTTCTAATAAGCCAACCAGATCCAAGACATTCCTGTTGACTAATTTTAGACTACGGTTTAAAATAAGTACAAATGAGTTACAAAATGGCGGCTTAACTTTGGCAACAATTAAAATAAACATATATTTTGTTCTTACCTTATCTCTCTAACTTTATTGAGAACGGTTTAGCAGTCAGCACAGTGAGCACATCGCTTTTAATGTTTTCCCATTTCTAAAACTAAGCATACTTGGGCCCTATCAACACGACCATCGGCAATATCCTGCGAGCTTACAATACGCCAGTGATGGAAAAATACATGCTTAAAACTCTAATTAAACAGTCGTATGGCAGAATGTTTGGCGCGACCGGTTTATATTAAGTATGTTTTTTAGAACAAGCTTTGTGTTGCATTCGAACTAAGCAATATATGAACAAAACTAACTATAGGTACTAAAATAATTTATTGGTGTATGACAAACCCGATTATATAAATTAAAAACTGTATATAGACGATTTAAAATAGAACTTGTAAAATACCCTAAATATACACTCACTTGACCAATTAAATATGTATTGTTGGACCATAGGGTACTAATATATTAGTACTCTATGGTTGGACCACATGGAACTACAGTATTGCAATTTAAAATGTCGTGAATGAAACAATCGGAAATTTTAGAAAAATTCAATGACATTGTTTTAAATCAAACATGTAAATGCCGAAAAGTGTACCTAAATAGTATAAATTATAAATCAAACATTACAATTCCAATTTAATCGTAGCAATATAGAACTTGTTTACTGATGTGTGCATAAACACAAAAAGAAACTTAAAAAGTGAAACGGTCAAAACGCTCAGTGAACTAGCAGTAGGTAAAAAGCAAAAGAAACTGAAGGAAGGCGTCGCTGTGGTCTCCGCGTGCTTAGTGACTACACTTATGATCTAGTTTACGTTACAATTACTAGTAGCTTAATTGATTTAACTTGTTTAAATGTTTTATTGGTTAACTTAAAGTTAAACTGAACTTCATATTTAGAGTTTTATAGTGTAAGTTACACAAATATACCAAAAAACAAACAACAACCGAAAGCATATTCATGTTATAACCATAACGTATACTAGGACGAAATTCGATAATACATCTATTCATTTTTGTAATGAAATTGTTACAATGGAACTTGGAAGCACACGTATCCACTCCCAATTAATAAAAGTGAGTTTTCGACGATGTCAATAGATCTTCGCAGTCACCAGCAATTTTCAAATGCTCCAAAAAATAATAACAAATAAAAAAATCTTAAATTTTTACAAATGCCGTGATTGTCTACGCCATCTGTAATTGGTTAAATTTTATATTGAATGAAAATACTTTCTGTGTTTGTGGTGTCTATGACAATGCACTATACAGCTGGGAAGACCAAGTCATTTACATTAAGGTTTGAGTTTTACGAGAATTGATCAGCATATGTTGCAATGCAAATTGCACTATGACTATATTATTCAAATTGCCCTCTACAGTGGGGCTAACAATAAACGCCATGCAAATTGCGCTCTTCGAAGAACTTTAGCGGATTTACATCAATCGACTAAATAAGTTGTTTACTGCAATAGCTCAACTCGCCCTTTAAAACCGACTGAAAGATAAATGAGTTAAAAACAAAATCGTACTTTTGGGGGCGGGTACACACGGCAGAGAAGTTTCTTGCGTAGTTGCATCGGTGGTGGGTGGGGGTGTCGTTGTAACTGGGCACTGCTCACATAGCCTGCAGGTTTTTTGACATATATATCTCACTCCATTGCACCCATGTGGTAAGCGCACCAGGTAAGCGCAGAAGTGATTAGTATCGAAGCAATTGTCTGAAGAAGTGTTTGAAATCACAGTTATGTTGATCAAAGTTCAATATCAAATTTTGGTTAGTCTTCAAACAAGCTTTGGAACATATTTTGAAGAACCATGTTACAATTTATCAACCATTTTAATATTTTGAAGCTTGACATATTTTTATAAATACCTTTAAAACAAGTCACACTATAAAGTCATAGCAAGACCGATGTTTCTAACGTTCACAAACTTACTGGTACATTGAGGCGGGCAAGGCCGACAAATGCCACATGACAACGGGCAAAATAATTTAACTAACGGCACCTCGCATGCATTATCATATAAAGTTATGATTTCGCACTTATTCTGAAGCGGGAAGTCTCGGCACGATTCTGTTGACATAATTAATAATGATTACAATCACCTTGCCAATAGGTATAAGCTACATTACACCCTTAAAATAGGGAAACGTTAAATATGAAAACTAGGTTAGTGTTCAAACCGTCGTAAGCTTTCGATCACCGACCGGGAATTTTTTCTAAAAATAAAACAGCTGGAAAATGCACAAGCAACACCTTTATTTCACAAAGCTCTGCTCCTATTACAAGATTGCACAGCTAAATGGAACATCGGTGCGAAGCGTAACACATGCTGCCAACTGTACAAACATCCCCACCATTGTTACTCAGCAAAGAACTTATATAAATATTATGACTAAGAGGGTACTACAACCGGTCGGGGTTGGTTACAAGGCATCGATAATTCCCATCAACCTTTCGGATGACGGTTACACTCGCTACCACTGAGCCAACCGTTCGGACACAATAACAGTTGGTTTGCATAAACGCATGTCACGTTGTTATTAAATAAGAAATATTACTATTATTGTTTTAACAACAATTAAGATCTGAGTATATACTTGTTTTATATTACCTTAAAACCTAAATTTATACCTTTTATTTAAGCTAAACCTCTAATAGACCGCCACTTTGACATTTATTATGCTAAAACGTAATTAAAGGTTTCCTACATAATTTTTTTCCTGTTACCTACCAGTAACTGCGTTATGTTTAATATTTTTTCTTATTCTTTTGATATTAGATGTCAAGTTAGATGTGTTGTTTTTCTTTTTATTAAATGAATTTATCTTTCCAAAATTATGACCAGTATAGTGCGCCACCCTCTAAATAACCACCACCTTTAATATACCGCCACTTTGGGGGAGGATTAAAAAATTAAACGCCGTCGCGCTCACATTTATTAATCCTATATATCAAGGTAAATTATTTGAATTAATATAAAAATATAAGTAAACAATCAGAATTTGAGAAGGGTAGAAAATGCCAATAAAAAAAAATTGGTTCATATGTTATTTACTTATGTAGTGTGCCTTTATTTACTTAATTTTCTTTAAAATATAGACAACACCATACACTTACCACTGCATGTAGCTGCGCCAGGTTTGATTGCATGTAGCCATAGAACCAAAACACTTACACGAAAAACATATTTGCTGACCATTGTCTTGGACTTTTAGAGCTCTAAACATCTGCACACGAAATGCGTTTCTTTGAAGATATATAAGTTTGTTAATGAGTTATGGTCATTGCTAAATAAAGTCTTCTAAAGTATTTAAATTATTTAAATGCGTTTTGTGTCGAAAATATCCTCTCATTTTGTTTATGGTAAATAGAAGGGTATGCTTTAGACATTACATCATTGTTTTATAGATATGTACTTTTTGAAGACTTGGGCAAAGGTTGGTTAAACTAAATTGTTCTAACCACCATCCCCACATTTTAAAGTTACACTTTTTAACTGTTTAGTAAATTTTTTTATAATAAAAAAACTAATTGGTTCTCGTGTTACAGAACCAATTTTGTGTTTCTGTTTGTGATAAATAGATTTTCGAATGGCCGCCATGGATGGCAATAAGGAAGACATGAAGGATTTAGCTTCTTTTCGAACTTAACTAAAACAGATCTGCTTGTAAGACAGCTTACGATATTTCTATGTATTCCCGAGATTGGCAACTGCAGAACATATGCCTGCTGGTAAAACGTGTTACGTTGTATTATATTCATGCAGCCTATACTCTATAGATACGAAAATTTCGTCGATTATAATACTATTAAAAAACTTATTCTTTGTAATGCTGTTGTGACAATTGCTACAATTACAACTAAATCCTTATATGAATACTCGTACATCTTTAGAAACTTTCTCTCTGCGTTCCTGGAAAAAAATATATTCAAACACTATTTCGTAATCTCACCTATAACAGAATCGAGTGTCTGCCGATAAACATATTGCAATATATGCCGTAAAACCACTGAGCGGTACCTCTTATAGAACGCCACTTTGGAAAAGGGCTCAAATAAAGGTTTTATGGCATTTATTTATTCACATAGGATACGCCAGTGCTTCCGACAATAATAGTCGTATATCAAAAGTAACTTTTTGTGAATGGTTTCTGTTTTTCGAGAAAAGGATTTTACAAACTACAGATCACTAACTACACTCACACATGAAAGCTTTTGGAAAGCAAAATAAATATTTCTATGTTTTACTTGAGTTGGAAATCGCGAAGATGTGTTGGTTCTTTCCCTAGTCCAAATGGGCGGGTATACTGTCAAGTTTTATAAATGTGACAGTATAATGCAACGTCAAAGTGACGTAGTGATACAGCCTATCGCCAAATGTGTTATTTTCTTATTTCGTATAGGCCGAATTTTTAAAAGGTTAACAACTTTATGGTAGCACTAATTCTTCTATTTTAAAGGGCACACTTCGCTTTTATTTTTCTTTAATCATGTGTTCTAATTTTTTCCACCGTATGATTTGCTAGAGTCTCTAACTCAAAGAACTTCAGATTAAACTCACATATATATATATTTATATCACACAATGTATTTTACATATTTTACATTAACGATTTTTAATCCTTAAAGCTTTGCCGTAATTGTCAGTTTTTTTTTTAATATATACCAATGTGGTAAACTTTTAACGAAAAAATAAAGATATTAGCCAGTCAGGACACTGATGAATGTCTGCCCAGGAACGCATTGCAATAAATTAAGTTAATTACTTGTTTAGACTACGCGCCTGCTTTTCCGACGGTTAAGTCAATAAATCCTGTAATAGAAACTACTGGGTCATGACCACCACGATATAGTGAGCAATAGAAATTAAAACAATTTATTTTTTAATTTTCTGGCGACACTTTAACCACCGCGCAATTGTTCGCAAATAAATAAATAAAAATAAATCACTGTAAAGAAGGTGTTCGCTCAAGCAAGTGTCGGACTTGGCGTGGTCCCATAAACCAAATCACATCGCACACAAATGCGACACGTACTTCTGCAATGTTTTCGTACGCTATCGCCATGTCTATTTTGTGCTTCGCAGTAACCGTCTTTTCGCCAATACTCGCAAACGTCGTAATCGTCCACGCATCCTGCATGAGGTCAAAATTTATTAAATAATTTCGTTTAGCATATTGTTTCTAATTTGATCCTTTTTAAGCGTTATACAACACGCAAGGTCCATCTTAGCAAAGTAGGGTGAGAGCATCACTAGCTATGTTACTAATGCATTTTAAGCTTCTCCTCCCAAAATAACGCAGCGATAAATATTAACTTTAAAATCCAATCTAACTTACTTTCAGGGTCGGGTTCACAAGGAAGAGCGATTTCTTGCGTGGTTGTCTCAGTGGTGGTAGGAGGGGGTGTCGTTGTTACTGGGCACTGCTCACAAAGCCTGCACGATTTCCGACATAGATATCCCACTCGATTGCACCCATGTGTGGGCACCAGGTAAGCGCAGAAGTGATTCGTATCGAAGCAATTGTCTGAAAAAGTGTTTCAAATGAAAGTTATGTTGGTCAAAGTTAAATATCAAAGTATTTTTACAGGTACGTCGAACTTACTGGTACATCGAGGCGGACAAGGCCGACAAACGCGACATGACAACGGGCAAATGAGTTTAACTGACTGCATGTTGCACATTCCAACTAAAGTTGCTGTTCCACACATGGCAGGCTGGTTATCACGGCACGATTCTGTAGACAATAATTATTACATCACCTTGGAAATAGATATAAGCTACATAACACCACTAAAAGTGGTAACGGTTGACGTAATAATACTTGTAATCGAAAAGTTATCTTGTACTGACCGTTATTTTAAAACTATTAAAATTATCGTTAAGTCTAGTCCCATGTCTTATGTCATTAAATTACAAAAGTAAATGCCGTAGTCATAGTAAAACGAACAAAACTGTGTTTATTATAAGATATGATATTGTAAAAAGTTTAGTCTCACCACACGGGACTCTGTTGGGCTTCACTTCTTGCGTCCAAAGAACCAGAAGACTTATACACAAAACCACTTTGGAATTCATTTTCTTGAGCTTGTTAAATAATGAAATGCTAGTCTCCGAAGATATGATTATGAGCCAAGATCTCTTACTTATATACTGTTCACCGGGCGGCTGTTCTTCGTAAGTTCCTGCCTCTAGTCGGGGAATTCCCCTTGCGTGCAAGAAAATCCGTGTACGTCACTGGTTACGTGGTCAATTTATTTTCCAAGTATTCGCATGTTCGTGTATCAGATTTCAAATTTTAATTTTGATCAGGCGATATTATGTTTGTTTTAATTTCCGTTACAATAATTGTTTCTTTATTTTTAAAACCCGAAAACATGTTTTTGTTTGTTTCCCCATCACGTGTAATACTTTCTATCTGTCATGTATTTAGCAATTCTGCTTTAGAGACTTTTCCTGACTTAGTGCAAATATGGAAAAAAAATTCTTTTATTTATAAAACATTTTGTTCGGTATGTGTTTTATTAAAGATATGTTACATGACTTTGTGCGGGATTTATTTGGTCCTGGTGAGTTGTACATTTCTATAAATACAATCCTCTATTTGAAAGTACAACGATTAAACGCTGGATGATTAGAGATAGACCTGGAAAAGTTTGTAAAAAAGCAGTGTCGGCAATGGAACAAGTTAAAATTCAAATATGTTCAGCCGCCTCAACCAATGGCCCGCGGAGTGGATTTAGAACTGACGTTTCTCCCAAAGTACCTGTTTGATGAAATCGTTCGAAAAGTGTTTATAATACAATCAAACTTGTCACTGGAAATTTTATTTGCAGGAATCCTTATTCTTGAAATACGGTAATTTAGTGGTGTAATTAGTAAAACCCAGCTTAGATTTAACAGAGAAAAACAGAACCCCTGGTTCTTCAAACCCGGTCTGGATTTTAACCCATGGTTTTAAAAAAACGGAACACAAATTTAAAGTTCGGAGACTGTAGACAGTGTAATCTATCATTATTGCACAACGGCAGTGTAACTTCCCGACAAGGTGCTGGCTCCTAACACCTGTCTTAGTGAGAGGTTGCAGTATGCTTATAGACGGCGTCCTTTATTCAGACTTTGAAATAACGCGTCATTGTCCAAAACTTGTGAATTTATTCGAATTTGAATGATGGCGAAAACGAAAAGTCTTGAAATGACGGTTTTCTAAGGAAAAATATATGTACAATTTAATTATCACAAAAATTACTAGTTTGAGAAATAAAGCCAATATTTACCAAATTGTGGCTGAACAGGAGCCAAAGCACGTCATACACATCTTTACAATAACCGTTAATTCCAAAACTACTAAAACTACCAAAAGACCGATTACCTCACGATAATGCTCATGCGGTAAAAAACAAGCGTTTTATAGTTCGGTGAAATTGTGGGAAAAAAGGGAATACAATACCGATCTTATTCCCTAGTGACATAGATATAATATAAACAATAATTGCGACGATAAATCTTACACTCCCCCCCAAATTGCGAGATCGTACAATTGAGCAATTTACAATTTAATAGATTTACGTCGCGTGTTAAGATTCATTCAATGACCGGGCTAATGCCCGCAATCTCGTTGAGAACTGTAGCAGGGTCAACAGTCTCATTGCGCACGTCCGTAGCGGGTACTATGATACATAGTTTGTGTATCGGTCTCTTGAATTCGGTGTCACGTGCTTTGACTAGCACATTTCGAGCTACACCGTGGCTGTCCGGGTACACGGAGGTGATTCTTCCAATGGACCATTGTGATCGTGGTGTTGTGTTGTCCACCAGAAATACAACGTCTCCTATCTTCACGTTTTCTTTTCTTTTGTGCCATTTCTGGCGTGCGATGATAGTTCGGAGAGACACTCCCGACCATCTGGCCCAAATTCGGTTGGCTAGATGTAGAACGTAGCGCCAGCGGCGTCGAGCGTAACTTTGCCGTTCATTGGTCAAAGTTGGAGGCAGTTCACTTGACTGGTTCACCTTGAGCAGGTGGTTCGGTGCTAATGGCGTCTCGCCATCGATATCTAGGGTAACGGGAGTGAGAGGTCGACAATTCAATATTGCCTCGGACTCCAGCAGCAGGGTTGTCAGTTGATCATCGTTCAATGTCTTTTCACCTGAAATGGAAAGTAAAATCCGACGAACGGATCTAATCATTCTTTCCCAGGCTCCACCCATGTGTGAAGCGCAGGGAGGGTTGAAATTCCATTGAATTTCGCGTTGTAAAATAAATTCATTTATTTGATTTACACATAGTTTGTCCGGTTTGTGAGGGTTATTAACGGGTTGGTGCGGTAGGTACCAGATTCTGCGGTCGGTGACGATTTCGTCATATGGCACCTTCTCTGAATAGCACTTTGTCATCATGTTGTTCACTTGCTCGACAGCATACTTTTGTTTAATATTTGAGTTTTGCACAAGTCGCTTTGCTAAAACTTTAAGGCGCCCCATCGCCATGTCGCCATTGTCTGGGAGAATCTCATAATCGTGGCGTAATGGGAGGGGTAATTCATAATGAACAAACTTAACTGAACCCTTCATAAGGTCGTGTGCTCTTCGGTCTTTAATCGAGGTCAGGAACCGAGGAAAGCTGTCGTTGAGGTCATCGAGATCGTCGATCATTGGTTTGAGATCGCTTTCATCCTTTAAAAACATAACGCTGGCCTTACAATTGGAACGGCTTTTATCACCACAGGGGCCTAGAAGTGACCATCCTAGACGGGTTTTGACAGCGTCGGGACATCGACCATTTCCGCTTCTCATAGACTCGACACGTAAAACTCGGGGAACGTTCGCCCCGATTAGAAGCTTGACTGATCCATCTTCGATCTGTGGAATTTTCACACCTTGCAAATAATGGTGTCGCTGCAACGCCTGCGGATCAAGTAATACATTAGGATTCTTATATATCTTATCGACAGCAACGACGTCGGGAAGGTTATTCCAATCTTCACCCTTCACAGGCTGGGCAGAGAGTGCAAAGGACACTGTATCTAAAACACGAGATGATGTTAGGGTTTGCAACGTAATACAACGTGAATTACCAGCAGCATTTGGTGAACTTACGATCGACTCCTCACGGCGTGTTGTCGTGAAACTTTGATCGATAACTGCACAGCTATCAACCTCTTTGTCTGCGTAACGAACTTTACCGGGAACAACGTTTATATAAACCTTGGCCGTGTTGATACTGGTGCAGCATTCATCGATTTCAACAGCTGCGCTTATTTCGATACGCTCGGGCTTGTACACACGGGGCGGGGGTTCGTGTCTACGGCTTACCGGTACAGTATTTTGTACTTGTCGTGGCGACGTTAATTCTGCAACTGATTTCTTGTGCTGGCTTAAGTTGGAACGAGCGTCTGCAAGCGAAGGCCGTACTGTAGTGCGGTTGTTCGTTGTAGCTACGGCAACAACGTTGGGTTGTAATGTTGGTGAGGTCGAGTCTAGAGCCTCCAAGATTTCTTCATCTTTCCGAGCTTTAGAAACTGCCTTCGCGTATTCAAATTCTGGTTGTTTTTTGTTGGCGACACGCTCTGCTTCTATAGATTCGCGAGCTTTTCGATTGGCTTCTTTCGCTGCTACGCGTGTCCTTTCAGCAGCACGATCTGTTTGCTCCTTTGCACGCTTGCGTGTTTCGAACAACCTGTCCATAGCTTGCTTGTAGGCAAGTTCGGCGAGTTTCAACCTGATTTGGCTTTTTCGGCGTTCACTCCGGATAAAGTTTGCAGTAGAAATTGTGCTCGACGTACAGCGGTTAGTCCTTGCTAATTGTGATTCAGCTTTATTTAACCACTGACGCACATGCGTATCGAACTCACGTTTCTGACTCTTTAACTGAGTTCTTGATATGTAAACATCTTCAAGCGGTTGATCTTCTGGAAAATTTACACATAAGTCCATTAGCTCGTCAAATACGCGGTCGATTATTGGTATGAGCTTACGTAGTGACGTCCTACCTACTGGAGAAAGCATTAGCCTTTCGGCATCCACGTAAAGTTGTTTGAGACAATTTAAAGTCTTCGGAATCTTCATTTTGCGGCTTACAGCAAAAACGGAATTGAAAACGTTTAGGAACGGGAATCGTCAACGGGAATCGTCAACGGGAATCGGCAACGGGAATCGTCAACGGGAATCGGCAACGGGAATCGGCAACGGGAATCGTCAACGGGAATCGTCAACGGGAATCGACAACGGGAATCGGCAACGGGAATCGGCAACGGGAATCGTCAACGGAAATCGGCAACGGGAATCGTCAACGGGAATCGTCAACGGGAATCGTCAACGGGAATCGGCAACGGGAATCGTCAACGGGAATCGTCAACGGGAATCGTCAACGGGAATCGGCAACGGGAATCGGCAACGGGAATCGGCAACGGGAATCGGCAACGGGAATCGTCAACGGAAATCGGCAACGGGAATCGTCAACAGGAATCGGCAACGGGAATCGTCAACGGGAATCGGCAACGGGAATCGGCAACGGGAATCGGCAACGACGACGGATCGGCAACGGGAATCGGCAACGACGACGGATCGGCAACGGGAATCGGCGACGGGACGAGAACGACGACGAGACGGGAATGACGACTGGACGAGAACGACGACGGTAGTTCAAGGAATTTGAAAACGATGTAACTTCCCGACAAGGTGCTGGCTCCTAACACCTGTCTTAGTGAGAGGTTGCAGTATGCTTATAGACGGCGTCCTTTATTCAGACTTTGAAATAACGCGTCATTGTCCAAAACTTGTGAATTTATTCGAATTTGAATGATGGCGAAAACGAAAAGTCTTGAAATGACGGTTTTCTAAGGAAAAATATATGTACAATTTAATTATCACAAAAATTACTAGTTTGAGAAATAAAGCCAATATTTACCAAATTGTGGCTGAACAGGAGCCAAAGCACGTCATACACATCTTTCTAACCGTTAATTCCAAAACATACTACCAAAAGACCGATTACCTCACGATAATGCTCATGCGGTAAAAAACAAGCGTTTTATAGTTCGGTGAAATTGTGGGAAAAAAGGGAATACAATACCGATCTTATTCCCTAGTGACATAGATATAATATAAACAATAATTGCGACGATAAATCTTACAGGCAGGCAAGGTGACGTTGCTGCATAAAAAGTTCGCCGGAAGTAAAATTTAAACGCAATTGGAGTGCCGGAAATATTTTGATGACGTTTGCGGAAACGAGTTGTTCATTAGGACAGCAGATCGTGAGGTATTACCGTGAAACAAGCACATTAGTTATGTTTGAAAATATGTCAATTATTCGTAAAGCGGCATGTGGAAATTTGTTATACTACTCCCGCCATATCATTGACAACTGTACGCATTTTTTTACACTCAGGATTGGTAAGGCCGATTAACCTAATTTAAAAAAAAAATGTTTCATAGTAACCCCCACAGATACCCATAAACCACAAGAAATCGCTTCTACGGGCTTTTGAAGGGAGAATTGTTATTCTAAATGCTTAGATATATAATTAAAACTTTAATCGATCAGTTTTGTAACTCCTATCAAAATAAACAATCGAGTCGTGCCCCCTGAATTCTAACTAATAAGGCGAATTTCCCACTAAAATACGTAATTATCAGCGTCATTTCGTGGAAGAGGAAATGTGACACTTTCACGAGATGTCAATTAATAATTAAGCATATATCGAGGTTTAAGTGAATATGTGGATATATAACGGATTTTTTGTTATAACAGCTTTGTTACTTGTTAACAAAAATAAATAAAACCTGCAGCACAAGTGAAGATATAAAATAACAATTCGATGTGATGAATATCATTAAACAAAAATGCTTGCTGAGACTTAGAAGAAAAACAAAAGTTTGAAAAGACTAA
This sequence comes from Ciona savignyi, assembly GCA_000149265.1. Lineage (NCBI taxonomy): Eukaryota > Metazoa > Chordata > Ascidiacea > Phlebobranchia > Cionidae > Ciona > Ciona savignyi. The sequence goes on from CH002962.1 coordinate 512,620, forward strand.
TTTTTAAAAAACTTATAACACATTTCGCCGAACCTCGATCCGTTCGAATTTTAATGAGATAAGGAATTCAATATATACCGTGTTATTAGCGAATATATATAGAATCCAAATATGATTCATAATTTTACGTTTTTTCCAAAATCCACGCCATAATTTTGTTCTAGCTAGAAGGTCAATAGTTGATCAGGTTATTACACAAACGTGTCAGGTTGCTACAAGTATTATTTTTTAATTGAGGTTCCAAATACGTAATCGTTTAAATAAAATCTTTTCAATAAAAAAAAAAGTTTCACTAAATAATAATTGAAATTTTGTATCGGTAAAATAGGCTCCCGTACAATACCAATTTTCATGATACACTTTATGACAGTGCTGGATTAACCCATAACCAAAATAAGTTTTTCGGGCATCGATAAAAGAAGGAGCACCTGAATTGCTTTTAGTGGTGTCGTTTGGGAAGGCACGCGTCCATCGCCTTAAATCACTGAAATAATGTGTTGTACAAAAATTGAAGAAACATCGCAATAACAACACACTGTAATAGCTCCGGTAACTCGTGAGATAAACAGAGTTCAGGTGTGATAACACCCCTTGCGTTTTCCCGTTTACAGGCATAAGAAATAACTAACATAATCATTAATTCCATAGTTCAGTGATCATAACACATGACAGATAACTAGCTATATATCGTCAGAATTCCACGTTCCCACGATTTACATTTAGTATAATAGATGGTAGATATCAAACGGCAATCATGACTTCGGTGCAACCGAATAAGCATAAACTAGGATTTTATTTAATTATACATTGTCTACTTTAACTAATTGTTTTCCAAACCTATGCACCAAGTGCCCAAAAACTTAAAAGATTTACTATATCAATACTATAGTATAGAGATTATCCGTTTAATTGTTATTATGATGTTTTTATGGGGAGCTAAAATATTGGAAATATTTCTCCTTACGCTTGACTACAGGTGATTACGCAATTGATTTGCATGAGTGATTCGATCAGCTGTTTGGATGACAACAAAAGCTACGACAAAGGATCAGCTGAGTTGATTCATGTTCCCAACACCAGTTTGCCATGGCACTTATGCATATGAATATAACTTTATTCGCCGTGCTGTGTTGAATTTATTTACAGCTGTACAAGCGTGGACAGCGAAGTGTAGGCATTTTAAATGGATTCCAAATCCTTAGTTGGATGTTAGTACAGTCGAGTAAGCTCTATATTTTGTTTTTGAATAGGCTATATTGCAATATATGGCAACTGCACATCAGAGATTTTTTCAATTGTTTGTTTCATACCTGGTGTATTAAAAATGCGTTTTGAGGTTGTTTTTTATAGTTTTTGGAACTAAAATTAACCAATTTATTTAAACTGAGTTAAATCCCTGTTGGAAAGTTCGTTTTCTCTGCGCCGGATTTTGCGCCATTTTTTTTAACCTATATTTTGCGCCACGCCAGCAGTACTAATTTGCGCCACCACAAACGAAGTTGCATCATTTTAATTAAAACTTTGAAATATAAAGCTTAAAGTATTAAAAATACTAACATAAATGAAAGAAAGTCCAATATGCCACGCCAGCATGATTTTTGGAGTTTTTTGCGCCAATACCCAAAAAAGGAGTTCGTGGGCCAAGCCACCAGTATGGAAAGTACGGCAGCTGCACACTCGAGTTTTTTTTCCCCTGCGTCTTTGCACACTTGGGTAATTTTACACACGCTCGCGAAATGGCAGTATAAACATCGTATAATTTCCGACAAACCTGTAAATCTACCTCTGAACCTCGGGTAATTCACTGTCAGTACGTTTTTTGTTACAAAGATAGATATGTTAGCTGATGGACAAGATAGATTTAGAATAGAATAATATGTTTGTTTAAGATTTTTACAAAATAGTAATAAAAAGGAGATTTTGTGCACACTTGAAGTGTGCACTCTTGGACGTTTGCACACTTAAATATTTGGCGTGTGCACACTCGAGATCTCGGCGAAAATTGACGTACTTTCCATACGGGCCAAGCCAGATATATCCGGCGCATCCTAGGGAGTTAGGTGACCTTTTTTTTCTAACTACACACTTACAGTAAACATGAATTTGCACATTAAAAATGTTTGTTGCATACCCAAGATTACGAATTGACATACTTTCCTTAGCTTACATATTGCACATTTTTTACATTTGTGTTATTTTTCAGATAAAGGCATTTTATAATCATTTAAATCTGTTTCATACTTCTAAGTAATGGCAACAACCAAAATGGCAAGTATTAATTACCAGTACTTTACGTTAAGAACGGAAATTCATTTAAGATATTTTTTGAAAGTAATGCATTTAACATACTCAATCTTAGATTCATGTTGTTGTTCAGTAGACTAACAAAATCCTATGTAACAACATATGTAGATGAGTAATTGTATTTCCCAATAGAGTTATGTTCTAATTACATACCCAAACTCAAAATAACAATGTATATTGTAATTAGTGCTAATTTCCTTGGATCCTAGGAAAACGGCACCAATGGACTGAATAGTTATGAAGGAAGTGAAAACTCCATTGGAGACGTTCAACATGGGGGGAAGCAGTATAAAAGAGGTCCCACAGCCAGGTTTATTCTGTTTTTACAATTTGCAGAGCTTTCTTAACATTGTGCTTTCTGGTGTATGGGTATGAAAAGGAATCATGACAGACAGGTGCATGGTTTAATCACAACCTTGCCACTTCTAGTGTACTGGTATTATAATAGTTTATTCCCATTCAATTTCCACTGGTATTCTGCTATTTCAAATATACAGTACATGGCAATATCAAACCAACTGTAGCTAAGTCATCTATCTGTTATAACTTGGGCTATATTGAGCACAGCACAGGAAACCAAACTTTAAGAACCCAGACAGACCTTGATGTCCTTAATTTTACAGGGTATTTGTGAACCGAAGTTTAAGCCTGGACAAGATCAAATTCTTCGGGTTTGACATGGACTACACGCTCGCTGTTTATAAATCTCCACAGTACGAGGAGCTGGGGTTCGAACTTGCAAGGGACAGGTATGGGGGGGTGTTGATGGGGTAAATCCAAAATTCAAATATAAAGTTATTGTAACACTCCAATTCATATGCCTGAAATCCATTTTGTTTTTTAACCAACTGCACTAATTGAGCTTTAAATTGGCTTAAATGCTGATTACCGGTGTCAATGTTAAATGGCGCTGACAGCGTCTTTCAACATGTCAAAGTTAAATAAGGGTTAGGGCTTAGGGATTAGGATTTAGAATAGTAGTTTTTGAGTAGGTGTTTGGACGTTTGCACAAAACAAATAAAAATAAGTGTTTACTGTTTAGTCCTTAACGTAATTTCCTGTCTAACAACTTAAAAGCAGTAAAATGATTTTGATTAAATTTGGTGAGCAGATAGTTTTTGGTGTGAAGATTACTTAATCATGTGTACGCAGTTTATAAGGTTGGTAGATTTGTAGTTGGTTTATACCTTAGGTTACTAAATATGAATTGGAAACTAATTTAAATAACACTCCCAAATTTCAGACTTATACATTGTGGATACCCTGAAGAATTGAAGCGATATATTTATGATCCCGGGTTTGTGCTCAGAGGGCTGATCTTTGATCGATTGCTTGGTCACATGCTCAAGGTCAGTGTTATCGGGGTATAGTTTTATGTGAATGCTGTTGTTGCATCAGTTGTTTTTAAATGGCGCATCACAAAAAAGGTATTAGAGTCAGTTCCGGTAACCTAAATTCTATAGTTCGACAATATTTTTTAAGTCTTTTTTTCTGAAATGTACATGTAATATGAGAATTGTAGAAAATTGGCCGAAATAACATTATAATTATAAAATACCCTTTTATTTATTTTTATTTTTTTGTTAAACTAATCTTCACTAAGCTGTTCCGAACTTAATATTTTACATGTTTATAATAATTTATGTTTTTTAATGTTTTTTTTTAAGGTGGCTTTAATGTTTTTAATCATAATTTACAATTTTTTTGATTATCAGTCCCGGGATGCCAAGTTAGATAAATTCCTTGTATTCTCACACTATTGAAAAACTTCATATACTGCAGTGTTCACATATATGTTAGACAACGTGGTTCAACGTCCGGCACTCCTTTGACAAACTCTATTTAGTGAGAATGTTTACAACCAACAAGTTAAATATTAATTAGTGTTTGCTGCAGTGCGTATTTGGACATTTTCTTGGTCATTAGATTCTACCAATGCATTACAATGCCAACTTTCCTTTCTTTTTAAATCCTGGTTTAAAAAATTGCTGCAATATCTTGTTTTAAAAATAACTGCATGTAGACATTCCTGTTATTGCAAAAAAATGCTGATATAGATTCAACCTTTGCACCTTGTGTATGCTTACGCAGGGACCGGTATGTACTACCATTGAACTAACATTATTTGAGCCAGTTACAACAACACATTCATATAACATGCAATGAAGACTTCATTAAAACCTGAGATATAGAATTACCAAGTTAAACATTCCAGGTTGACACATACGGAAATATCCTCGTATGCACACATGGGTTCAAGTTTCTAAAAACGTGAGTTGTCTTTTTCTTCATGTTTGAAGTCTTGTGTGATTTTATGATATACTATTACTAAAACTGTTACTGGTGACAATTATATAAGATCAATGGTCCATCGTGTAACCTGTTGTATAAATTATCAGAGCCAAAATGTCATTAAATTTCGGGCAGTAAGAATTAACTCCCATGTTTAAGCTCACACGTGTAACTTGAGTAAATATTTTCTGCAAGTACTGGAAATAAATCTTTTAGGATTTGTTTTTTATTCCCCTATACCCTAGTTGCATAGAAATCTTCCGCTATGAACGTTAATTGGTTTTTTATTTGCATAAGTAAATTCCTGTTCGCACAGTGAGTGTTTTTGGCCCTAAATATGGTGTTGATTTGATGATTACCTGAGTCTTGCCCACGGTAAAGTTCTTAACTCATGCATATAATCGAATTTCCAGAGTTATTACAATGTTTCGCTTTTGCCATGATTCTAATTTTTTAGAACTAACATTCTAAAATCCTGTTTACATTGAGTAAATGTTTATGTTCACACAAGTCTAGTTTGTAAGTTTACTTAACAAGCTGTTTTGTTGCCCAACAAGTACGTCGGGCTAGTTGTAACCAATTGTTTCTAATACATCTGACTGAATAGGTAATAGCTTTAAACTAGAGAAAGCAAATTCTTAATGCTAAACCTAACCTATGTCAATAAGCAAGTGGATGTTGTTACAAAAGCTGATTGGCTATGTGCATGTGGCACAATTAGTCTTGTATATTTTCATGAGTTTCGCACTGACATAAATTGATTAATGCCGGTACCCGTGTAAATATTAGCTTTCTACCCATATATAAAATACGCAAAGCCACGTGTTGTAATAGCTATGTCAAGTCAACTGTGTACATATAGTGTTTTATGATATCCTGGATATGCTCAGTATCGGTAGTTTTGCATTACTTTTCAGATTTTTATATGAGTAAATGCTCTTATATTAAAACACTTATACGGCCATTTTGAAAAAATGCTTGTATGTACAAGCACTATGAAATACTATATTCAAAGATTAAGGAGAAATTTGATTAACCATATAACTAACACCACAATACAGCTCGGAGGTGATACAAGATTACCCGAACAAATTCATCCAACTCGATGACACCAAAAGGTATTACATCTGCAACACTTTGTTCAATCTGCCCGAGATCTACCTGCAGGCTTGCGTTATAAACTATTTCTCCACCACCGATGGATATGTGAAGGTGGTTTTTGCTGTTTTTACTTAGTATTTGCTTGTTGCTGCTTTCTCTCTCTACCAGTGGTCATTGCATATAACCTGTATAAGTTGTGTTATCTTGTAGTTTGAAACTGGTGCAAACTTGTGGGTTGATAGGTTTGTTGGTTAAATACTGAAATAACCGAAATTATAAAGACCATTTAGAATAATCTTGTAACAATTCAGTCTCGAATAAAGTCATTGTTACCACAAAATTTTCTAATGTTTATCCATATGTTTTATGTTTAAAATTGTTTTATCAAACCAGCAGTCCGTCACCCGTTTAATGTATTCCCTACAACCCACAAATAACCTCATTAAATTGCAGAAAACTGAAGGAGTCCAAAGAGGCAACTTAATGATGTCATACGCCACTATACACACGGATATTCGTTCTGCGGTGGATTCCCTTCACTTCAATGTAAGTTACAACCTTTGTTCTGTCATAAAGGACTGATCTGCTTGATTAGGTTTTAATTTTTAATGGGCTCACTTAACCACCATTTCAGCCACACAAAGTGTTAATTTTCCATGACCAACCCTAAACTGACCAATTGCAGTAGATTGAAATCAATTTTATTATTAGTAAATTTGTAAGATATTTTCACTTATGTTAGTTGAAATTCAAGCAATTATCCTGTTTAGTATAAACACTGCTTGTACACCATCGGCCAGGGGTACACAATCAGGGTTTACTTTGCATTATTTTGGTGTACTGCGTTCTATTGCAACACAATGAACCGTTCTGCTGTTTTATCCAGCTCATGAAGTGCCAGTATAAATTGGAAGTTAGAGTGGAAAATTGTGCAATTCCACATTTATTTTGTCTTTAAACATCTGAGAGCATTTTTCAGTGTTGCACAAAACTACTTTTAAAATTACTTTGGGTTTACCATGATGCTGCAAACTTTTTATCTCCTTCAGTAAAAAAACCACTGCCACAGATTTTACTTCTTTGTTGTTTATGCGCCACATTAATTGCCACTTCCTTGTTATTTTTTGACTCACAATATTTACCACATCAAAATTTTCTGAATCATCAAGCAATGGTTACAATTGTGTGAAAATACAAAGATAACCATTGTTATTAAGAGTATGTTTCACGGTAAACGGCTCTGTTTGTGGTGATGTCATAATACCCATTGTCATATTGTAATGACATTTATCATAGTACCTTTTGTTATGTTATGCTGTCATCCGAATAACTATTGTTACAGGGTGAATTGAAGGACAAAACAGTGGAAAATCTCGATAAATATGTTGTGAAGGAACCCAAGTTGCCACTCCTGCTTGACAGAATGCGCGAACACGGGAAAGTTTTTCTCGTCACCAACAGTGATTTTAAATATACTAATGTAAGTGGGAGGATCTTGCTATGGGGTTATGTATTGGTGGATGCATTGAATACCTGGTGCATATTGCAACACCTAGTGGTGGAAACATTGACGACCTGGTGCTTAGTGCAACACCTAGTGGTGGAAATATTAAGTAAATGGTGCTTATTGCAACACCTAGTGGTGGAAGTCACCAGGTCCTACTGCAACCCAGTGGGGAGTATAATAAGCCAGTGTTGTGGTATTTAATGAGGTTTTGTCACTTTAATCGTTTTTTTTCTTTCTATAGAAAGTGATGACGTACTTATTTGACTTTCCCCATGGACCCCAGGTAACTATTTGTGTGTTTTGCAATGCTGTCATTTGCACCAATTAATCCCGTTTTGTTTGTCGTGCTGCTAACCATGGACACCACATCTACAGAATGGCAAGGTACTGAGATGTTTCATGCTTATTGCTATGTTGTAGACTACTTGTATTTGTTCACATATCAATGTTTTATAAGTACACAGCTATTTCATTGAGTATCACATTTCTAAAGACGTCGATTATATATATATATCTGTGCATAATTTATAAGCACACCAGCTGTTTTACGTTTTTAATTCCGCTCATCTAGTTATTTGTATGTTAACCTACCTTGGTAAGTATATTGCTGTATATATGTGTCACATTTCCTAGAATTTCATTCATGTATATTTGTACATATGGCAATCTCACTTAGAACTGTGTATTAGATTATGATAACTCATTAACTAACTCATTAAATTTTAACCGCTAAGTGAAAAAGCGTGTGTGACTGTCAAATGCTTGAGCCTTTTACTCTACTATATGTAACCATTGTTTACAAAAATGCCCAATTACAAAGATTAAAATAAGCATTAAGGACATTAAGGGCAAAAATTTAAAAACAAATTAATGAGAATTGGTTAAACAGTTTTAAAACGGATTTTTATTTCTAATACGTAAATCAATATCAGAGTCCAAGTAAAGCTCTGATAAGCACATCACCCATCTATCTGTGACACATTACTTGAGCCCCAAATATAAATATTTGTACAAAACCCAGCCGAACCAACCACACCGTCCATGGTCGAGCTACTTCGATGTGGTACTGGTTGAGGCGCGGAAACCAAAGTTCTTTGGAGAAGGAAGCGTCCTTCGGAAGGTGGACATGGTGAGTCATCGTTTATGATGTCATAGCTTTGATTTATGATGTCATCAATGTTATTTTAGCTTTATGTTGGTGCAATTTAAAAGCCTTTTCAAACTGTATTACACTATCGCTCTATGCACTAGTCATTTCTTCATCATGCTATCCCTTAGAAAGTCTTTAGAAGCCAACTCTTTGCATTATTCAACTTGTTGGAACTGTTTTAAATGATTTTTTTATATCCTGTTAAATGTATGGGGTTTATATACTTCAAATATATGGGAAGTTCGCATTAAATATTTCCACCACCCAGGAAACCGGTAAACTGCACATTGGACATTACACTGGTAGTTTGAAGAAAGGAGCTGTTTATTCTGGTGGATCATCTGATACCTTGTGTGACATGATGAATGCCAAGGGGAAGGAAATACTTTACATCGGTATGTTGACCTCTGCTAGGGTGGGACACCACACTTCTTTAACCTAACTGGTCTGGTGGTTATGGTCAGTGGTATTAACCAGGGGGTTCTGGGTTCGATTTTATCCCACCTACTGTTATACATGGTAGTGTTTCTGTGCAAGGGACCTAACAAGTATTTCCTTAATATATTTGATTCTTTATTTAATGATAACCGCAATGAAATGGCCTCAGGACAACCGTGGACATGAGGTAATCTCATGATTACTAGTGTTATAATGACTAGCGTTGATTATGCTTTCCATAAGTTAAGACAGTAACATGATAGTTAACTGCTTTGGTTTAAGGAAAAGTTAGTATATTTCATGACTTCAATTGAGTAGTTAGCTCACGATGCATAAGAATGGCAGGTGGTAAATATTGAACAGCCATGATAGTCTGTCATGTAATAAGCAATTCTTCTTCAAAGATGTTTTTACTAGTTTTAAATCAGAAGTAGATATTCTGGTAAAAGTATAGATTCGCATAAAGCACTTGGTAACAAAACTGTAAAATACATGAAAATAAACATTTCTATGCTCTATGCATGAATTCCGTGTAAGTGTTTAACCCGCAGGGGACCATATTTTCGGGGATATCTTGAAATCGAAGAAACGTCGCGGATGGAGAACTTTCCTCGTCGTGCCTGAGATGTCGCACGAACTTGCCATCTGGTTGGAGAAGAAAGATCTCTACCACCGATTGAACGAACTTGATGCGATGATCGGCGTCAAATACAGGTTGGTTCCGTGTTTGTATGTAGGTGTGTCAGCCTATGTCCACAGTCAATAGTTGATTCATTTTTATTCTCATTGTTGGGGGCATTTTTATTTTCATTTTTGGGAAGTCAGGTTTTCCGACCATTAAAGTAAGACATCCAATGCTCACAGTTGAGTTTTTGGAGCTAAAACATTTCGTATTTGTTATGTTTTATTTAAATTCTTGTGGGTGGGAAGCCAGGAATTTGCACAGACATCTAAATACACTGCAGGCTTACAGTTGAGTTGCTGGAGCTATAACATTTTATGTTATGTTTTATGTATATTTTTGTGGTTGGAAAGCCAGGAATTTGCACAGGTTACAGTTGAGTTGGTGGATCTACTTTAATGGTAGGAAACAGAACAATCGTGTCATCCGAATACCATGTTACTATGCAGCTCTATTTTTAGAATTTTAAACTTATGTGGTATTAGTACATAGATTCTATTCATGATGTCATAGTTAAGATTAATGCTGTAATATCATGTTGTAGCTTTCATTCCCAACGCGATGTAAATAATGTCATAATTTTGTGATGCCATAGCTTAGGCAATAATGAAAAAGGGCTTTTTTAGTAGCCTGAGTAAGGAATGCTTAAAAACCTACCAGTTTCAATGACTGCATATACCCTGAAGACTATTAAGCCAAAGGAATATATTTATTTGAATTCAGTACACCAGGATTAATGAACCAATATTTTTTCTGAATGTAGAGAAATATTTCCTCATCTGGGATATGGGGATGACACTTCATCCATGTACGTTTCACATAAGTGAGCCACAATTAATTAAAACTAATTACTTAACTACAATTCAAAATTTGTTGTCTAAGTGAATAATTAATCTTTGCACAAAATGCACAGAAACATTTTGGAACAATTAAAAAAAATAAAAGCTGCAAAAACTTACTAATTATTCCACACAATGCACTGAATTAATTAATGTTCTGATTATAAAACAATACAGCCAGAGAAATATGATTTAGCATAAAGCTCTGACATTTCCACAACTAGATGGTACAAGCAGTTAATGCATTTTCTAAAACGTCTCTCATGCAAAATCTAATATCAAAATCAAAATCGTGCACAAAATCCATTTACAATGAATGCATGCACTCTGTCAGCACACTCTTATTACACACAATTCTAATTTTTATTTTGTTGAGAAAAAAATGTGTGTTGTATACTACATTAGTAGTGTATCTGCTGATTGCATTTGTTTTCCTATCTTTTATACAAAGATAAGATATCTTTGTTATCGATTGGTTAAAAAAAGGGAGGAGCGAAACATTAAAACGAACATTTGTCCACATGCCTACAGTCAGCTTACCGAAGCTATTACAGCTAGTCACTCATCCAGCACATTTAAGAATTCTATCGAAGTACACAAACAACTTCAAAGCAAAAGTTATTCACATGGTCAATTTGTCCCTGATTATTCAATCAATGCATAAGTTGAATGTTTGTGCAGGCATCTGGACAGTGCATCGCGTGAGCGACCCAACATTCAATCGCTCCAGGAAAGCATTCGATCAGCAGTCCACGAGATGGACATGTCATTTGGTACGTTTGGAAGCCTCTTCAGGAGTGGATCTCGCCAGACTTTCTTTGCAAGTCAGGTCAGTTGAAATGGGATGAATACTTCAATTGAAACTTCGTGTTTTATTATGCTTGCCCACAGCTCTTGGTAGAATTTGTTTACGAAGTAATTGTTGTTAAAAGTAAATGAATTTCATTTTGTACTGTATTTTACAGATTAAAGGTGCACTTTTTATCCTGTTTTCTTAAAAAATTATCGTTTGCTTATAAACCAGTGCACCTAATACATGGATCACATGGTGCATAAAGCTTTATAGTTTATATTGCCTACACTCAAACCAGTGCCCGTACTGTTTTTATAAACAAACCATCGACTTACCATTGCATCTTATAGCCTGGTGCGCCTTGTATGAAAAACAATAAAATCATTGAGTTTGTAATGTAACCCAGGTGACAAGATATGCAGATTTGTACGCATCATCATTCATCAATCTACTCTACTATCCTTTCTGTTACTTCTTCAGAGCACCAGCTGTGTTGGTACGTATGGCTGTGGCTTGTTTCTATGACTGCACAGCTGGCTTGTCACTGTGTAACTGACACTTGCCACTCATATATTTGACACTTGCCACTCATATATTTGACACTTGCCACTCATATATTTGACACTTGCCACTCACAAAATTGCCACTTGCCACTTATATAATTGACACTTGCCAATCATATAATTAAGACTTGATACCTATATTATTGACACTTGCAACTTATATAATTGACACTTGCCACTCATTTATTTGCCACTTGCCACTCACACAATTGACACTTGACACCTATATATTTGACACTTGCCACTCATTTAATTGACACTTTCCACTCACATAATTGACACTTGACACCTATATATTTGACACTTGCCGCTCATATCATTGACACTTCACTCAAGTAATTGTTACTTGACACTCATTATTGACACTTGTCACTCTTATAATTGACACTTGCCACTTATATAATTGACACTTGCCAATCATATAATTGACTCTTGCCATTTATAAAATTGACACTTGTCACTGATATAATTGACACTTGCCAATCATATAATTGACTCTTGCCATTTATAAAATTGACATTTGTCACTTATATAATTGACACTTGCCACTTATATAATTGCCACTTGCCACTCATATATTTGACACTGGCTACTTATATAATTGACACTTGTCACTCATATAATTGACACTGGCCACTTATATAATTGACACTTGCCACTAACATAATTGACACTTGCCACTCATATAATTGACACTTGCCACTTATATAATTGACACTTGCCACTAACATAATTGACACTTGCTACTCCTATAATTGACACTTGACACTTGCCACTTATTTATAATTGACACTTGCCACTCCTATAATTGACACTTGCCACTCATATATTTAACACTGACCACTTATTTATAATTGACACTTGCCACTCATATATTTAACACTGACCACTTATTTATAATTGACACTTGCCACTCATATCATTGACACTTCACTCAAGTAATTGTTACTTGACACTCATTATTGACACTTGCCACTCATATAATTGACACTTGCCACTTATATAATTGACACTTGCCACTAACATAATTGACACTTGCTACTCCTATAATTGACACTTGACACTTGCCACTCATTTATAATTGACACTTGCCACTCCTATAATTGACACTTGCCACTCAAATAATTGACACTTGCCACTCATATATTTGACACTGACCACTTATATAATTGACACTTGCCACATATATAATTGATACTTGCCACTCGAGTAATTGTCACTTGACATTCATTATTGACACATACACTTGATTTTCAAATAATTGACACAATTATTCGTAGATGCCACATGAGTCCACAGTCGACCACGACAGCGAGTATGACATCACAGAGGAAAGCCCAATGGCCAGCCGCAACAATCATTCAATTTTATCAACCAAACTTGAAGAAATGCCGAGTCAGCAAATGTGCCGTTCCACTGAAATAACGCACACTCATGATGAAGATGACCAGTCAGACGATTAAAAGGTTTCACTTAAAAAATCTTTGAAAAAATGTAAAGTTTAAATTAGATCATATATATATATATATATATATATATATATTTGTGAGACTAGTGTATAAAAGAAGTTTTTAAATGAAAGGCTGCTGTATTAAGCACAATCAAGTAACTGGAGAACTCATTTTTTTGGCAGAAATATAGTTTTGTACTGCTGTTTCTTATTAACCTATGTTTAATTGCTTTATATATAAAGTGCAATTCTAACAATTATAGGTAGTTTTTGCTGTATATTACAATTTACTCGTAGTTTCCCTGTGTTATTCTTTTGCAAATCCATATTCCGATCCATTTCATTTACTTTGCAAAAATGTGCTCCTATATTCGCCAAAACGTTGTGTTTCAATTTGCTTTTCTTGGTTGTGCTCTTGTTTGAAGAAAGGCCAATTGCTACTTCCAGAATAAAAGAATTTCATAGAATATTTTGTTTCGATAAAATGTTTTCATTCTTATGATCTTGCTTCTTGAGCATTTGCAGTGGGATGGTGAATTAATATATATTTCCGTGGGTGGTAATTGTATAAAAAAACTAGGTCTCACAATGGACAAATGAATTTGTCATAATCTTGCAAGCGCTAGGTTGCTAGAGATTTTGCAATGATTAACTTTTTGATTAACCATTTGAATCCACTGGGAGCCCACGACCAGGCTATACAGGATTTCTGGTATCCTGAGTGCTTGACCCAGGACACAACTATGTTAAACGAAGGCAGTGACTGTTAAAACTAGGAATTTGTCTGGTAGCATTTACACAAGATTAGACAAATATTGAAATATTTTCACCATAACAATTGGTCGGGTGGTTTATCTCTTGCTGTAATACAAAATTTAATATACAATCTAAGCAACTCCTAACTAGTTTTTTGACTGAATAGCTAGGTGTTTTTCGAGCGTTGCGTTTAAATCAAAGGGTATTCGAAGAAAGTCAGTTTTGTGCTTGGCCAACGCACTAAGCGAACATTGCCTTAACTCGGTGGAATAAAGAATTCTACCTAAATTAAGAAAAGTTTCCATCACATACAAAATACTGCAATAGCTGTGATAATCCGACAGTGGATACAATGGATTCTGAATCCGACAGTGGATACAATGGAAGACCAGTGTGAGAATGCTGGTTAGGAAATTGCAAGGTACTCCGGTGATTGCCTGTTAATAGGACCAATTGTGTTTTCCCATTTATGGGAATAAATACAAACATCCTATTATAATGTATTGTCTCAAATGATTATCCTCAATCCTGTTTTTGAATCTTCCAGTTTTATGACAAAAACATGACTTCATGCTACACAATGGCTTCGATTAACTAGTTGCACAGCTAATATATTTCATATTAGGAGAATGATAATTAAATGCCAGGAAAAAAACCTGATGCACAATAACATTATTATTCAATGGGTAACTGTATAATGACATGCAGGTTGTGCTAATCTCAACAGCATTGTTATTGTCCTAAAAAACAACCATTACCTTGACTTCATAACTTCAGAAAATATTTAGCAATTAAAAAGAATAATAAGTGGCATTAACATTACAATAATTATTGTAGATGGCCTACAATAGAATATACGCATAACATGGCTATTTTTTGCATTTACAAACCTGTATTTAAAAACAGAATACAATTGTTGTAAACATTGCTGTTGATGGCTGTGGTTGTTTGGAATCCTAGAGCTATTTAACACTGGGTTGAAAAATGCAGTATAGTTATTACACTGGCCATTATCAGAATACCTTATGCCCAATACCAGGCATGCAATCTGAAAAGCTTAAGGTTACTGAAGAT
>CH002962.1:552716-574666 GCA_000149265.1 Ciona savignyi
TTCTGTCGTTGAATTCGATGACAGAAAAAAAGAACGGGTTTATTTCTGTAAATTAGAAACATTTTCTGTCGTTAAAAACGGCGACAGAAAATGGAACGGGTTTATTTCTGTAAATTAGGACATTTCTGTCGTTGAAACGGTGACAGAAAATGGAACGGGTCCATTTCTGTAAATTAGAACATTTCTGTCGTTGAAATCGATGACAGAAAAAAGAACGGGGTTATTTCTGTAAATTAGGACATTTCTGTCGTTTAAAACGGTGACAGAAAAAAGAATCGGTTAATTTCCGTAAATTTGGGACATTTCCGTCGGTAATAATTCAACCCAGTACAGGTTTGCATGTATTTCCGTATTTCTGTTTTCCGTATTTCTCTTCTGTATTTCTGTAAATTAGAAATGGATTTTTTCTGTAATTCTGTATTTCTGTAAATTAGTATCAAATTTCTGTAATTTCTGTAATTCTGTTTTCTGTAAATTAGTTGTGCCCCAATTCTTTCTTCTAAATTTTAAGTTTACAAATGTAATGTTATTCCAATAAGAAATAGAAAATTAAAGAGAATTTTAAAGATTAAAACTGCGTTGAAACGTTATATGTTAAATTTTTTTTTTTTTTTTTTTTTTTTTTTTTTTGGGTGTTAGCCAAAAAAAAAGCAAAATTGTGCACTTAGTGCGAGTTGGTGGCCTTAGGCCGATCCCCTCGTGCAATGTGAAAATTAATCCACTGGGGGAGGTTTCCCTAGTATGTGGTTGCTGTAAAGAGACACCTTTCGCAGGCATCTCTCCACAGCGTGCAAGCCACGTAGGGAGGGGGGCTGGGTATCCCTATGATGTGGGTGCTGGAAAAGAAGACGCCCTTCGCAGGCATCTCTCCACAGCGTGCAAGCCACGTAGGGAGGGGTTCTATTGCTTAAGGAATCCCGATACCTAAATTCACGCCCTCCAGTGGTTAGCTGGAGGCAGCGCTGGTTAACCGCACTACCACAGGGTAATGCTTTTTTTTTTTTTTTTTTTTTTTTTTTTTTTTTTTTGGGGGGTAGCCAAAAAAAAGCAAAATTGTGCACTTAGTGCGAGTTGGTGGCCTTAGGCCGATCCCCTCGTGCAATGTGAAAATTAATCCACTGGGGGAGGTTTCCCTAGTATGTGGTTGCTGTAAGAGACACCTTTCGCAGGCATCTCTCCACAGCGTGCAAGCCACGTAGGGAGGGGGGCTGGGTATCCCTAGGGTGTGGGTGCTGGAAAAGACGCCCTTCGCAGGCATCTCTCCACAGCGTGCAAGCCACGTAGGGAGGGGTTCTATTGCTTAAGGTATCCCGACACCTAAATTCACGCCCTCCAGTGGGTAGCTGGAGGCAGCGCTGGTTAACCGCACTACCACAGGGTGATGCGATTCCGCAGCTCAGACCTAGCCCTTCGAGTTGCACCTTACCGAAGTAACGTGAACAACAGGGCAGAGTGAATTTATGCACCGTTCACCTAATGAATAAAGCAAGGAAAAAATTCTCTTGCCTTATTCAACACTTCGCTACTAATCTACTTTTACATTTTTATTGCTTCTAATTGTAAAGTATTAAATTACACAAGTATTAGATTTTCTAATTGCTGAATTATAATAATATCTGTCTAATTTCCAATACCTGTTTACCGCTAGTGTCGTTGCCTTTCCACGAGATGGCATTAGCTATGACTGAGCTTATATAAACAACAACGCTGCTTTTCATCTGATACATTGTTTGTTACCATTTTGATGTAATTGGTTTCCAAATTTCTAATTAAATATACATTTTAATGACAGAAAAAAAACGGATAAAAACAAATACCATTCCAAAATATTGAGCCACGGACTATTTTTCTTACCTTTGAAATAGAATAAATAGCAAATATACCGAATGAATTAGTAGAAATAAAGATACCCTTAAGGTTCCACGTGTTTTTCTTCACACCCATCGTACAAAGTAATTACCACTTTGGGCGTTTGTCGAACCATTTGGAGCCGCATATGAGTGTAATAATTCGTTACAAAAATTATGCCGTATTGACTAAAAAAAGTTCGTTGTCCGAATGGTTATCGCGAGTCGCAATCGCTTAAAGTTTTATCACCGCGGATGTGAAAACCGGTAACCGGCGGGATTACGATATATATTATAAAATTGAAACATATTGTTATATTAGTTTAACCCATTTTACTAACTGGCTTCCTAAAGTGATAACCAAGTCAGAGAGTGGTTTCGATCCGACGATATTCAGGCTAAAAGCCTATGCTTTCACGTTACTTTCCAGGGATAAACTATACCCAAAGTGATAACCAAGTCAGAGAGTGGTTTCGATCCGACGATATTCAGGCTAAAAGCCTATGCTTTCACATTACTTTCCAGGGATAAACTATTCTTGTAATACTATCAAAATAGAATTTTTAAGCATATAATCCAATTAAATACTGCCTAACTAACATACCAGAAACAGCATATATTACAAAGAATTTATTGAAACATAATATTTCTTTGTGTTGGCAGTTTGGTAAGCTAAGGTGAGCTTTTCTATTATTTATGCCTTAAAATGCAAGCACAATGGTAAACAAAGATAAAAACGGCAAAGATAAAGAAAGGAGTAAATATCAGGGGGAAATAAAGATGGATGAACATTAAGAATGGGGAAAATATCTAGAATGGGGTAACATCAAGAATGGGGTAACATCAAGAATGGGGTAACATCAAGAATGGGGTAACATCAAGAATGGGGTAACATCAAGAATGGGGAGAATATCTAGAATGAGAATAACATTAAGAATGGGGAATATCAAGAATGGGGTGAATTTCGACAATGGGGGCTATATCAAGAATGGGGAAAATATTAAGAAAATGGGTGAATACCAAGAATGAAGTGAAAAATAAAGAATGGCGTAAAATATTCATCCACCTAATTTAATTCTTTTTCCTTTTCAGCTTCATTAAGCAAGACGGCAAATGCATCAGCGATCTTTTTCTGCATTTCCTTCGACATCTCGCTTGTCTGGTGAAAGGAGATTATGGGGGAACAGGTTAATACAACAAAATGAAAGAATTACAGGTTAATGCTTTTTACAAATTCAAAAACACAGTAGTTTTATTTATTTTTTATGTTTTTTTGCCTTCTATATTTGGCTAATCCATTTGATATTTCTGTTATGAACACAGTCAGAATTAAAACAATGCAAATATTATTTTTAACACAAACACAGTCACCTTTACCGCATTTACACAGTCAGCCTTACTGCGTGCACACAGTTGATCTATACCATAAGCGTAAAATTGACAGTTTTAATTTTAACACACCAGGTCAACCATGAACCAGAAAGAAACTCACAGCAAGTCTTAAAGGGCTTCCAGCGCTAGATATAAACTGAAGCTGGCAATCTGCAGCATCTTTCCGACTCATCAGTCGTTTCGCTGTACTTGTCACATTCCTGTGAAGAATGGAGATAACATACAAGAAATCACCTTTAAGTACTATGACAACCTTTGGGGAAATCGTTGAGTTTTACCAGCAAAATGGGAAAAGAATATTACGTTTGGTAAAGCACATATCAAGACTGAATAACTAAGTTAGTATGACCAATTCTATGTTTACGCTAAACCAAACACTGCATACAACCCTTATTGTGGAGGTTTTACTAAAATACTATTGTTTATCAGAAATTTAGAATGTTTTGGAAAGTTGCATCTCGACACAGAAATCCACTCACATTGCTTAGATGGTTAGTATGTTGCACTTTACTTAAAACGTCATGGAATCAAAACTAGCCGCATGCTTAGTTAATCAGCAAAGTGTATAGCGAACATTGCCTGACCCAGTAGATATATGGATTAACTAAAACAGTAGTAACATGTTATTCATATACACACTGCATTGGCCTATTAACCCGACAGTGATAGGCAAATCATACTGCTCAGAATACATTTTCCCATTAATAGGGATAAAACAAGACTATCCTAATAATATAAATATAAACTTACATTGTTCTAGCTCCAACAACAGGGGTGCCGTCCACAAAACAAATCGGCCCAGATGCTGTTAATAATAAACAAATTTAATAAAAATACCGGATATTTCCATTAGTGTGCTGACATGGACTCACACCTACTATCTACTGAAGTAATTTTTTTATGCATGCTCTTATGGAGATTACAGAGACAAACAACTAGCTTAAGAAAAATACAACAAACTTGAGAATTGTTCTTCCATGCCAGGATTGGCATAATAAGTTATTTTACCAAGATTCAGGTCTTTTACAACCCTGGAGATACAACAAGTTTCTGTATATACTCTATACTGTTGACTGTCATTATGTTTAACTCATGTTTGAACAATATTTTAGTTTAATTTATTTTTTATGAGAGACATAAATAATTAAAGTCAAGGAGACAGAATAAAATTGCAAAACTACGTAGTTAAACAGCGTCAACAAATAAAGTTATAATTGGAGATGCAATGCAGACATGGTTGATATCCCCTTAATATAACAAAATCTAGCCATGAATAAATAGTATTGATATTTTAAACAAATCAAACTGGTAACCAACCATTAGCGGACGGGTGTGGAGTGGCCAGGAGATCAACACTCGTTTCCTCCATTGGTTCACCCTGATATTACAAACATTAATGGCAAATGAAGCAAAGTCAGTCGATTGCATATACTGCCTGGTTTATTAAGAGTATTGAGATTGATAATTTATTTTGGACCACCAATTACCTTCACAAATAGTCATGGGGTAAGAATAATATATACAAATCAAAAACAAGAGCAATTAAATAAAATCTGTGTTTTATATTAAGGGATATAAAGTTGTAGTTTAAAAGATACATATCAATCGAAAATTGTAAAATAGGAAAATCATGTTTATCTCTGTGATAACAAAACACAATAGGTATTTATCAAACTGGCAATCTTCACATTACATTAAGTTTACTATCGAGTAACCAGAGCTATTGCAGTGTGCTGTGTATGATTAAAATGTTTCTTCAATTTTGGTAAAATCAAATAAACCACTGGGTTCTGGCAATGTCCACTAAAAGTTTTGTCCAATGCCATAACTGACAAGCTAGTGACCGGTTTTAACCCTACAACCACATGGCTGAAAGCGACGCACTAACCAACCAAGCTATTCAGTCGGGTAAATTTTAAAACCAAAACAATTTAGAGACCTGAGCTTTCGAAGCAGAAAGGAATTTTTGGAGATATTCTCTCACAGTCATTTCCTTCACATGTTTAGGCAAGCTCATTAAAGTCATGTTCAGTTCTTTCTTCATATTATCTACAATAGATTGTGCAGCTCTCCGCATTGCTTCTATTTGCATTTCCACTGGAAAAAGTAAAAATTCAATTGGTAGTTACCTTGTTCTGGAACAATTAAAAAATCTTACCTTCTGCATCGTGATGCTGAATTATTTCGTCTATTTTCATTTGCTTCATATTCACTAAATTTTCATCTTTAACCTGTTTCTTTACAACTTTTCTTTTACGTGCCATTTTAATCAAAGCCTATCGCTGGACTGGATCAAACAAAGTACAGGTCAGTCTAATATATAATAAACCAGGTATTATGTGTTAAGTATTCTGACGATTGCCCGAGCGTTAACGGCTTAACGCCTCTTGTGTTTTCCCATTTTCGGGTAAAAACATAAATATCATAACCTCCTAACATAACAAACTGCTTGAAGCACTTATCGTGCACTCTGCAGCAACGATAACTCAGAATGTTCTTTTACAGATTGTATTTTGACGCGCTGCTTTATTAGTTTGCAAGTAAGTTTTGATTTGAAATGTATGCTAATGCAGTTTTCGCGCTGTTATTTTGATAATTAGGACAATTGTGTCAAATCTAATTTAGATACGAACCGGTCCTCTATGCTTACTACCAGTGTTTTTATGTCAAAGGTTGTTGCTATTCTGTGCCAACATCTATGAGAAGTTGTGCTGTGGTGTATAAGATTAAGTACCTACCAAGCAACCCAGTTTGTATTTCCCGCCAACGTATGTGTTTTTGGTTATTGATAAAAATATATTACCTCTCATATTTGCAATTGAAATGCGTCAGTTTAGTGCAAATAAAAATTGCTATTTACGCTGCACACAAGGGCGAATAAGTACGTCGCCGCCACGATATTTTTTGTTTTTATATTGTGAATTCTGATACATTAACATTGGATAGGATACTAATATTTGTTTATTCTCGTGAATGAAAAAATGGGGCGTTAACACACGGGCAAACGTGAGATTACCTCGCGCCCACTGTCGGGTTAATGTAGCTATTGCAGTGTGTTATGTGCGATTCACACCTTCCTTCAACTTGGTGGAACCCATCATTCCACTGGATCCGGTAATGCCAGCTTAGTACCGTGTCCAATGATGAAACTTACTAGCTAGCGATCAGTTTCGTATCTGCCACCATTCGGCGGAACTGCGACACAACAACATCCAAGCTAATAGGGATGTACCATATATTTCGAATCATATTCTAGGATGTTTTACCATATACAGTAAAATCCCGCTTTCCTGACCACCTATGGGACCGTCATCAAACGGTCGCATTAGCGGGGTGGTCGTGTTAGTGAATTTTAATTTGGAGTAAGTTGTCGTCATATGCAGCCAAAATGTCTTCCAATTTACTCAATTTTCACCAAATGCCATTATTTTTATCGGATACTGCAGAATGAATTTAAACAACTGCTAGTACTGATGTTTATCTTATAAGATTCAGTTCTGTTTGCCACAATTTTCTTTGTGTGTGTGTGTACGCGCTCATTTAATGTTATTGTTTTGATCATAAAGAAAAGGGCAAATTATTTAGCACGTGTGGTCGCTTAAGCGTAGTCAAATTTGAAGTTTTGGACCAAAATCCTGGTCTGGAAACCGGCGTGGTCGGGTTATTGAAACAGAATGCAATGCATTACCATAGTAAATTATTTGGGACCGCACTGATGTGGTCCTGATAAAGTGGTTGTCGTGTTATCAAGGTGGTCTCCAAGCGGGGTTCCATTGTATTTAAATTTGCTATGCTGTGCACATATTTTCTTATTTAAAAAATAGATACCAGGCGGTAAATAATTGTTAAATATAGTGAACTAGTAATCGGTCGGACAAACAATAAACTTATACCCAGAAATGTCACAAAAGTTTAGTTTTAAAAATTGCAGCGTTGTGGAAGACCAACGACATTTATGCGTGCCATATTTCATTAACGTCACTTCTGTTCGAATTCACTTTTCTGGATGATTAAAGTAAATGAAGAAAACGCACGTTGCGTCAAAACGGGAATAATACGGCAAAACGAGAATCGTTAAAACACGTCTAAAATCAAATAATTATTAAGTTTCGGTATATTTGGACGTGGCCGCTAATTAAAAAATTACACTAATAAGCCTGGAAGAAAAGTGTGCGGTAAAGCGACCTGCGCGACCCAATTTATTGAATGAGATAAGGTGATGTCCGCTAATTGCCTTGCCCAATAGGCCACAACCAATTAGCCCGCGTCTAACCCCCAGACCACAAACGCTCTTACCGGTTGAGCTTCCTAGCCGGATTTAACCCTTAGACCACGACGGTTACATATTTGTAATCTAGAAGTGTCCCCGAAAAAAATGCACAATTCAGTCGTTTCTTGGGGGATTTTTCTAGTTTATACATTAAACATAACCTTTACATTTAAAATTTTTGAGTAATATTGCTCCAAACATTTTTCTTAAACATTTTTGTATCTAGTATAACTTTTAGGTAAACAATCGCTTTTTTGTGTTCTGGGAAGTTAAAACTGTTACACTAGTTGCTGTGAGAATAAAACTAGCAGTAGCCATCTTTGTTTTCGCTTTTACCAGTCATTTTCGATCTTTCAACAATATATGTATACATATGTTAATATGACTTTCGCTAATTTATATTGATATTTATTCATTTTTTCGTCTTTGTTTTGTTTGTTATTCAATTATTATATGATATTCAGAAGAAATATGGCAACTTCGCGGTAGTTTACAGCCGATCAGGCTGCCAGCATGAACGAGGCCGACAGTGATTCTGGTGATGAAATGCCATATTTGTCAGTCATGTGTGACGTCATCCCGCTTAGTTGACGTCATCAAAAAATCAACGACGTAACTTTGTAGGAAATTTCATTTTGAACAACTTTGTAATACATTACTATCTTCTACAAGCTACCAGTAACGAGTAATTAGAGTATGAAGTATTGATTATGACGTCATTACAAATTCTACGACGTCATCAAAAAAATAAAAATACCAATTTGTAGAAAATTATCTACTGGACAACTTTGTAATAGATTATTTTTCCCTAAGTCCAACAGTATTCGCAGCAAACAAGGTCAAAGCAACCTTACTCAAAAGTGCCAAAAACGGCAAAAGTTCCGTCGTGGTGAAAGGGTTAATACAGCGATTAGTCGGGATAAAGTAAAACGTTGGCCAACTTGTGCGACGAGGATTTACCGTTCCTTATAAATAAGGTTCCAACTGATATTTGCTTTCGTTGAAAATTGTATATTGGAATTGATTATAAAAGCACAAATGTAATACTGGTGTTACAATTGCTGAAATTAGCATTGTCACTACTAGTCAAAGGCCTGTATAGGCAATTATTTTTCGCGGTTTCAGAACTGAATTAGCGTGTTATTAAAGTTGTTTGCTTGTCGCATTTTTACATTATCAATTATTTTATCACTTAGGGAACTTAGGCATATACTAAATAATGTGTACAAATATAAAAGGGACTGGGAAAACACTATGGAGCTTTAATAAACTAGTAGGGCCATATACCACTGGGAGTTATATAATCAATAAATTATTTTATGCATTTTAATGTTTTACTTTAGTCCTGATGCAGGGTTACCTACATATGCACATTATTCACAAACAAATGAACTTATTCAGTTCACTCTTTATTCGCTCCTCCAGAAAGCTATATATCATAATAATAAAAATACGGCACTCTTGCCTATAAGAAGGTATAAGTCTACAACTTTAACTTAAATTATTTTACTGTTGGTTTATGGTTAGTGGTGTACCTGTAACAATTACCAGTGGAATTCTATTTTTTAATGTTGATCTCACGTTGGTTAGGCCCACCCTCCTAAAATCGACTTCCCATTGCTTTAGTGTAGTAATTTTAAATTGTTAAACGTTTTTATTTACAATTTAAATGAATAATGATTAGGTTTGACAACTGACGACCTCTAAAATACTTTCATTTTATAATCAACGACTGTCACTTTGCAATATTTTTTCCACTTGTTAAATGTAATTAATATTATATTATTTGCATCAGAGAAACAAAAATCAAACTATACAAAATACAGATTAAATCGTAATATTATACAAGACATATAAAGAACTAAATATTCATAATCATCTTGAATCGAAAAATATTTTAAGACGGACACAAGACCACGAAGAAGTTTTAGGATAAATCTCGAAATGCAACATATTTTCAATCGATCGATGACGTTTGGAACAACAGCCATTCGGGACATGACGTCAAAAATCGATTGAATGGTTTGCCATTTCTGAAAACTGCAGTAGGCTACAGTCAATGAAACTTATGTAGGTCCTACATGTTGTGGAAAAAGTCATTGGACGTTGCCTCAACCAATTTGGTAAATGTGTTAAACAAAAACTGAAGCAACAGCTCCAATAGTAATCTAACCATAATGCCATGCTATAACTCACTCGAAGTTTTTTCACGCCGGCGTAAAGTCGAAAACTACTAAAGTAAGCATCAGTCTGCAGAGGAATTTCTGGAAGCCTATATGTGTACACAACACCGATTTTATAACTGTCGTTAAGCCTATGCAGCATATCATTGTTTGCTGCCTTTCGTTTTAAATGCAATTTTCAAGGGACTAATATTTCCTCTCCCCAAACAATTAAATCTTAAAAGTCGCACACATATAGCAGATATCGACAAACCAAGAGTATATCTAATGTTAAATATGTGGTTGGCCTATCCAAGTTATTTGATTGTATTTTTATGTCACATTCCTGTGCAAGCACACTGCGTGGTTTATATTTGGTCTCGTGGACGTGAATTGTACAGAACGCTCCTTTTCCTATTGAGATCGTCATAGAAATAAAATATAAACAACTTTGAAACGTCTTGTGATTTCTGTAGTCTCGATCAGACGTTATTCGCTTTAGAAGAAAGAAGGCGGTTTATGACGTAATAAGCGAAAGCGATTTTACGAATTTAAAGGAATGTTTGCGTAGATGTAGTTGCACCAGCGTCGTGGTTAGCGTATTTGTTTTAGGATAGCATATTCGTGTTTATCCTCGTTTTTGTATAATATAAACTGGGCACTTCAGTTCGGCGGGTTATTGCAATGTTCGTAGAATGAGACGCCCGTGCAACATATAGGCATATACGATATGCTTAGGTATGGACTACAAACCAAATACTTTAGGCCTAATTGGTAAAAAGAGCCTTCAAAATACGTTCGTATTTTAATGGCTGTTCGTTTTGCCGTCTTGTGTTTAAATTATTATTTTTAAGTTTATAACTTTTCATGCAATATGGAAATTTATCACAAATGACTCCACATTTTATAACAGTTTAGTTTTGAGATGATGACGGCATTTAATAGTTTTAAACAGTTCAATTCTACAGGGTAACCTTGTAGTTTTAATATATGTAGGGGTGGAAGCTTTATATACTCATTCATAGTTTTAAAACGTGGGGGGTGGAAGCTGTACGGGTTAATACTCATTCGGCTAAAGTTGCGTTGGTTGGATGTTAGTGTTTACAATTAACTTACCTAAAGCTAGAATACAATGCATTATATACAACTTAGGTTTGCATTCCAGTTTCATTGGTGACACTTGCCAGAGATTAAATCAAAAGTTTGTGAATTTAGCAGTCATTGTCAATGTGTATTTTAAAATTAACCATATGGTATTAGCGAATGAACCTGGTCAAGACTCTAACAAACATTGCTTGATCCAGTGGTGTCAAGATAATATTCTATCGGGATAAAACCAGTGTTAATGATCTTACCACACCCTGTGTATCCCCCCCACGGGTGGTATCAGGGGACTCACTTGTTTGGTGTGAAGTATTGTTTACCAACAGTCCGGGGTTGCAATTTGTATCGCTATTGTATAACAATTTAGTATATATTAGTCAGCATCGCTCTGTTGCAAAGGGCACATCTGAAACAAACTTTTGTTTAACTTATTTGGCAGTTTCAAAAATAAGCTTAAATCATACCATGTATACCAATAGTGTGGATACATGAAAAGGGTTTTTAATTGTACATTTGGCCAATTACCTTAATTGAAAAATGTGTCAGTGGTTTTCTAAAGTTGTGGGGTCGAAGCCAGCCACTGACATGCTGCTTGGGCAAGGCAGTTATAGACATTGTCTTAACTAAGTGTGTTATTGGCTGTGGGACTAGGAACGCCTTTAGTATTTACAACACATTACAATGTCTTTGGTAAGCCAACAATGTGCAAGGGGTAGTCTGGTGTGTGACAATTCTTCCTCACATATTCACAAAGTAATCCGATGATTGCCTGTGTTTTAACTCTTTGACATTTTACATGTATATAACATGAATATCATACTTGTCTGCACGATCACAATTTTATAGTTTTATTAAATCACTTTAACAGACATTAAATGATTACTCCGATCCAGTGGTATTTGATAGCTCATATCCAAAATGTCTTAAGATTACCATCAGCCCTCTGTCATTTATCTTGTCTTAAGGCAACAGTTTTCAACTAACTGATGAATAAATCATTTCCATGAATTCCCCCGACTATTTATGCAATGTTAAATTGTTAAACACCATTTGTCAAACTTTGTAAACAATATTTTCCAAGAAATTTAAATGCATGTTTTAGGATGCTGGTAGTTATAATCGTTTAGAAAAACTAATCTCAAGGCATATGGCATGGAATTGTAAGACAGTAAATTGGTATTGATTACTCAACTAGATTTGCTTGTTGTAATATTGTTAATGCACTAGACTTCTTCAATAATTAGTTGAAAACCAAGGTCTACCAGAAGATGAACAAGAGAGAAATATATTAGCAGTTGACTAAGTGGATGGTCAAAAATAGGGGTCGATCATTTATTCATGAGCAGTCTTTCGAACAAGAAATGCACCAGCCTACATATTGAGTCACATCCTACACAGCTGATGATTCAATATCAGTTTTAGTAATAACTCAGACATGCGATGTGTATAACACTGACAATGTCTTCCACTTACTCATAATGGTTATCATGATATATATAGTACCTATTATTATTATTTTTTTGGAATCATTTTATATAATTTAAATCTTTCATTAATTTTTATGAATTCATCAAGCAGGTGTACCGGTAATTAAATTAGGTTTTGTAGTTTTTGTTTTGTGCCCTGACTTGCAACGGTTGAGCTCTTGTTAAAGCATCAATCATCGTCAACCTACTTGTTGTCGCCTTTGTTCCACAGCAGCAAATATTTGAACAGCGGGCGTCCACATTCTTTACTACACATTTCTACCGGTACTAACGCATGAAAATGGCCAATTCTAATGCAGTCCAACAACAACAGAAAGATGCTGCTGATCAAAATTTCGATTATATGTTTAAATTGCTCATCATTGGCAACAGTAGTGTTGGAAAAACCTCGTTTCTGTTTCGTTATGCAGATGATTCCTTTACTAGTGCATTTGTCTCCACCGTTGGCATTGATTTTAAAGTGAAGACCGTGTTTCGTCATGATAAACGTGTCAAATTGCAAATTTGGGACACAGCGGGACAAGAGCGATATAGAACCATCACCACTGCTTATTACAGAGGCGCAATGGGCTTTATTCTTATGTATGACATAACCAACGAGGAATCATTTAACAGTGTACAGGATTGGTCGACACAAATTAAAACTTATTCGTGGGACAACGCGCAAGTAACACTGGTGGGTAACAAATGTGACATGGAAGATGAACGGGTCATCTCTACCGAACGAGGGAAGCAACTTGCCGATCAACTCGGGTTCGAATTCTTTGAAACCAGCGCCAAAGATAATGTCAACGTGAAGCAGGTGTTCGAACGACTGGTCGACTTAATTTGCGTCAAGATGTCGGAGAGTCTTGAGTCGGACCCCTCACTTGGAAATGCGAACAAAGGGACCAGACTATCGGAGAATGACCAAGAGCAATCTACTGGGAACTGTGCCTGTTAAACCCTCGTTTCGGATTTTTTAGTTGATGTCTTCAAGCATTTAGTTTTGCTGTGTTTCATTTTATAAATGTTGTATATTATCATGATGTAGATGTGGTACTATGTTAGATATTATGTGCATATATATATATCTGTTCCGAATAACAACCGCTTTGAAGCTTTCTAATTGTTTTTGCACTTAAATCACTTCATAAGAATGACAGTTAGGTGCCCGAGGTCTTTTGCACCATTTGCCAAGTGATGTGCAATATCCATGTCAAATTTTCCCAAAAAATTATGTTTTGATCTGTGTTTTATTAACGTCAACGGTTGATTTTTACTGCCATTATTTAGTTGCCGGTCGCTTAAAGTTGCTGTTAGAATGGGTGTGTCAATATTGTTGATAATAAAACTTCTAGATGTACTTTTAATTGCAAAGAAACTTGGTCATGTAGCTTCTGTAATGAGCTGTATTTTGTATAGGTGTAGGGATGACTTAACAAAGCTAAGATACAAAACGCACACAAAGTATTTGAATCTGTTGGAAGTAAGCAAATTATATAGCATTAGTGCTTTAATGTGTTGGTGTATTTCTTATCAGCATCAGTGTATTGTTTAGCAGATGCATAAAACCGAGTATTGTTCTCTTAAATAGAATTTATATATTTGTTAGGTTTGCAGGGCTTGAATCTAATTTGTTTGCATCTTAGAAATTTAAACTTTACGAAGCCTTCCAGCATATTGATTTATTGATTGCTTGGTATTCACATTTGCGATGCGGGCACAAGGGAACGGTCATGCATGCCATGACCCGATGCACTTATTTAGCTACATTATGAACTGAAGGTTTATTCATTTCAGTTCCACTCGAAGCCCACATTATAATGCCTCAAAGAACATATGTCACATATCGCCGCAGACCAGGTTTCCTTGAGCGCATTGGGCACAGCTGTACTGGCGTTATCGGTGGAATGCTTGTCGTCTTACTTGCAGTCGTCATGTTATATTATAATGAGGTAAAGATGTTTCAAAATTAACAACTGAAAAAAAATTAAACCATACTCTAACCATGACTATGCATCTACATCCAAGTAAAAAGTAACAATATGCTCCAGTTGTTTTGTTGCTCCTTTAATTTTACCTTTGTAATGTGTACACCTCTGTAAAAAGTGTTGTATATTCTTTTAGGAAAACAACACAATGTACTAATAATTTCCATGGAAATTGCTGTAAAATGTCCATGTTATATTAATCCAGGGCCATTCGGTTGCAACAGCTGAGATGCTTGAAGAAGGCCTCAGTTTGGTTCAACCGCTATATCTTGCTGCAAAATCAAATTTGAATGGAGTGCTAGTCCACCACATTGGATTGCTGGAAGCAGAAAATGTAAGGTGAACAGGGTTTCAACATCTAAACAGCATTAACATTTATGTAATTCTAACCAACAGTTTACACCAATGTTCCATTGTCTTATTTTAATGCCAAGTTCTTGTTGAATCGTTATTTATTATACTTCATCATTACTCAAATTCGCCAATTGCTTAATTGAGTGCAGTTATGGTATCCATATCTGGAAGATATGAGGACTAATGATATCCATATAGTATAGTCACATATTTTTGTTCACTGTGTCTGATCAAAGCCAACATCATCCAGCAACATTTTACAGGGGATAAAACTTAAATATAATAATAAAATTGGAATGACATTCCACAGACAGCCATATGAAAGAAGTGCCTCAAGAAGGCACCAAACCTTCACCTTAATCTTGTGCTTGTGAGCAATAATTTTATTAAAACCTACATACACTGTAATAGTTTCGCCAACTGGATTGTGGCCAGAGTTTATCGATAAAATTTTCCTTGCGATAACGCACATGCATTTTTTAATTGACTAGATAAACAACAACATAATATATTCTCTTATGCAATATTCCAGGAATTGTACGAAGATCATTACAAGTTTTCTGTGCCCTGTGTCAAGCTACGTAGGAAAGTGGAAATGTTCCAATGGGTTGAACACTCCCACTCCACAGAAGTGTCGGTTGGCGACTCCATCAAGACAGAAACAACGTACACCTACGACACCGAGTGGTCGGAAACATTATCCAACAGCCGGGATTTTGATGAGGAAATCGGACATGTTAATCCAAGGTTCGTTTTGATGATTGAGACACAACTTGCAACAAATTAGCTGAGTGAAGCGCGGAATTGATTTATTGGAAATCCATATCCAATGTTCCACTTTGACTGTGTTGACCTACTTCCATTCCCAATTGAGTTCTGTGCATCTTACATTCAATATTAAAATTGGAGACTCATGTTTATGCCAGGTGCTGGGATAATGCTTGTTTTAATATGGATATTATGAATATTGCAGCATTTGTGTGCATGTGGAATGCCGGTATTTGTTTTCACTGCATCTTTGTAATTCATCACTGTAAAGAAGCTTAAATGTCCATAACGCATACCCCCCGACACTCAACAGTAGCTAGTAATAGTGTCATTGGGCAAAGTACTAAGTGAGGCTTCTAAAACCTGGAGTATTAATTAACTCAATGGGGATAAACGATAATACCCTGTCTTAGGTGTAGAGCATGTCAGCATGTAACCGAATGATGTCTCAATGATTATGTTTCCAGGGATTTCCTGATGGAATCCAAAACCAAGTCGTTGCAAGTGGTAAATTGTGGGGGAACTACACTCTCCTCGCATCTTGTGGATCAGATCGATTGGTTTGTGGATATCATTGTCCCTCCAGGCGTCCAATCCACCCACTACAAACGGTATATCTACCATGGGGAAGACCCCATGTACCCCGTGGTGGGCGATACCAGGGTGTCATTTCAATGCGCAGGAATAACAGGGAAGTCGGAGCTGCTTGGTGAGAGAGATGCGGTGAGTATTTTTCATTATTGGACATGAAGTTTGTTCAATTGTCAGGTTATAGTACGTTATCCTGTGGTTTAGCTCTGTGATAATGGTCTGACTCTGCTTTCCCATATCTTTCTTTAATCGAATATTTAAAACACCTAAACGGATTTTACTGTGGCATATAATTGAAATATCTGAGAATTTTAAACAGACATTATAACACACCCTCTCACTAATAAGTGTTAAAGTAACCCGATCAGATACAAGGTATATATGGGATATTGAGGAAAGTTGTCACTTTTTGCATAATGCAGTTTTCACCATCGCCATGTTCTGCGTTGTTGTGTCCTTGTGCAAGTGTACAGATGGCCTCCTGATCTAGTGATTTAAATGGATCAATCAATAACTCTTAAAACGAATATATACCATAAGATATGTACAACATACTGGAATACCATCTGCAACCTAAATATATGAACGAAGTTTTACGTCACTACCATGAGAATATTACAACTAATACTCTGTCAAGAGGGGTCTACTTAAGTATTCTATCCCCAGGTAAGCATAATAGCAAGTTACGCCAACGATGCTCTAACCACATTCCGCACTAGTAACGGTCGTTCCATATCGTTTCTCCGTCGAGGTCCAATCACCGCAGAGCAGATGTTTCGATTGGAGGAATCGAACAACAATAAGTTGACGTGGTTCCTCAGGCTTGCAGGCTTCGTGCTCATGTATGTTGGGCTTATGGTGATGACGCGGATCATCACAACTTTAGGTGAGTTGTATGAGATGGGTTATATGCGTAGTTTAATTGTTTTGACTGCGTTTGTGTATTTTCTTGTAGTTTTCCCTATATTTGTTCTGCTTTTATTGATATCATTGTTAAAGAGTACTTTACGGTGTATCATAACTATTTTATGTTTTATATTCTATTTGTATATTAGCCCGTGTTTGAACTGTGTGTTGATTTGGTCTGAAATAGGTTGTTAAAGCAGGATAAACTGGATATTAACCAAATCAGGGATACGTTAACTTTAAATATCATCCGGACTGGGTAAGGGGTTATTTGTGTTGTACTAACTACGCCAGCCAATGGCATATAGGCCACAACAGTTCAGGCTGTCAAACGTATTATGCTAAATCGACTATAACCCCCTACATCACCCACAGTCGATTGGATCCCGGTTCTCCGTCAAATCGTGTCGTTCAGTGTCTCCATGTGGAATCTCAGTCTCGCCGCATTCCTTACCATCCTCACCATCGCGATAAGCTGGTTGAGGTTCCGACCGATGTTCGCCACCGGGCTCGCCGTCGCCTCCCTTCTACCGTGGTTGATATCCAGCAAGCGAGCGAGCGCCTTCCACCGCTGACGTCATCAACAATATCGATCTATGCATAGTGCTTTATATTCTTAAACAGTGCCACGCACTGTGCGTTTTCTGTAGCTTTTTTTCCCTGACTAGTAGCTTTTGAAAATTGCGAAATCGTAGCGTAGTAAGCAACGTAAGTCATCCAGTTCCATTGTTCTCGTTGTTCAAATTCCCACCGGGATTTGACGTCAGATAGAAGCGGATAAAATATAAATAGCAGACGTCCAGATAAGGCAATGAGTCTTAAGTGGTATTCCCTGTTCGTTCTCGAAAGCAGTATTGATTGCGCTAAAGCCTTGGAGAGGACGATCAATTATTTAAAAAGCTGCCCGCCATTTACCACAATTCACAATCTTAAATCCTCATTTGTATTTTGTACAAAACCGGAGTTTCGAAATAATAGATGCACAGCGGGGTGGGATAAGCGAACCAAATGGCGGCTACTTCGCTCGATTCAAGCAAGAAATCGACTTAATGCGCTGGGTGAATTTAATTCTAATACGATAACGACATTGACTTGCTCGGGCGATAAAAGTTCAAACATTCCCGCCCAAATTGAAGGAAGCGGCGTGGGCTATTTATTGGACGAACTTCATCATGTTGAGAAATTCTTCATAATCCAGCATCCCGTCCTGGTTTTTATCGCCATCGTTCATCATGTCGTCGACTTCCCACTTCTCGATGGACTCCCCTGTGCCCTCCATCGCCTCCTGGCGGAAGAAGATTATTGGAATTTAGTAATTACATATACTCTATAAGGATTGTGTAAACGGCAGCGTTGTTGTAGTTAGAGTAGGGTTTAAAACAAGACTATTTACGACCGCCAAGTTCAACGGTCGGCTAATTGTATTAAATTAAAGTAAGTAGGCTAATACGTTTAGACAAATATAGAGCAGGGATACAAAAATGAATGATTCTGTGCAAAACGTTGCGTTAGGAATTGAGCAAAAACAATTCGAGGTTTTGTAGGACTGGTCAGTTTTTTGTGTGGAGGAAACGACAGTCGTTAGCCGCAGTCAATCAAACAATAATGTGCAATCTACTGTGTGCCACCTCATAACACTGGTAATAATGACGAAACCAACCTTGAGTTCGTCCCAATCGATAAATCCGTCTCCGTTCAAATCGAACAAACGGAAAGCTTCGGAGAGTTCCTTCTCCCCACGTTCGGGAATCTTCGCCTCTTCCTCCGCCTGCATCTGACGGTACATCATCAGGCAGAACTCCTCGAAATCGATCGTTCCGCTTCCTTCCGTATGACGAAATAATTAGTAAAATGGTGTGATCGACGGAGAACGTGCAACGAACCCAGCATGCATCGGTCACGAAACATGCGAGACACAACATTCGTGCAAGTCACAGCAATCACTCTTACTCCATGACATCGTTTCAACATGGAGCGTCAGTCATCCCACGGGATGCTCAACTATGCGCCAATGACGTAACTTAATCGTTATAGCGAGGTTTAACTGCGGGATGAGGGGTGGTATAGGTGATGACGTAAGCGGTGGTGAGTTGCGATGTGTTGTGAGCATGAGGAACTACTGCTGCATAAGCTGACGTCATGTGCTGTGACGTCAATTGAGGTGATGTCATATGGTAAGACGCTTTAAAAGGTGATGACATGATATGACGTCGTGCGATATGACTTTACACGATTTGACGTAGTGTGATGTGACGTACTGACCGTCGATGTCAACCTCTGCGATCATTTCGGTCAAATCCTCTGATGTGGGATTCTGACCCAACATTTTCATGAGTTTGCTTAACTCCTTGGTAGATATGGTTCCGTCATCGGAATCGGTGACGAAAATATCGTAAGCGGCTCGGAATTCTGCGGTAAAACCGAAACAATTAAGACTTTTACTCGGTGGCTTCCGCATTGTCCTAATAGCCGGGCTTGGTTATATACATAACGTTGCTGCTCGAGATTCGTTCTGTTATCCGATTTATAGGCGACCTGGACGCAGGCCCGGTGCTAGGAACTGCGGGGCCCAATTAGAAATGTGATGGCGGGGCCCCTACTCTTCATAGCAAAATTTATGGGTGTTTATATATCATACATACCAGTACATACAAACTACAAAAATAGACTTTTTATACTTGCTATAAAACAAATTAAAGGTAATGTGGATGCTTATTTACGATACATTGTTTTACTTCCAAACATATATATTGTTTAGCAACCATATTCATTATGACGTAACAGGCAGACACAGAAATATAAATTTGACTTAGTTACGATGCATAACAAATTGATATTATGAGAAAGAATATTATTTCACTTTTTATTTTACGTTTCAGTAGTATTTTAAACCTCATAGTACAGAAAGACCACCGCTAGCGCGGGGCTTCTTCAAGGTGCGGGGCCCAATTTGATCTAATCGGTCAAATCGGCCTAAAACCGGCCCTGCCTGGACGCTTGCTGGGTGTATCTTTAATACGCAAAACTGTTCTATATGTGTATGTATCTCAACAGCAGTAGTGAATATCTGACTTTCTAACTTCGCCTCTGCGTTACGTGTATCATGTGTTGTAAACGATGTACCACGATATGCATCGACTTAAAACACCCCCCCCGTCCCCGTCTCCAACCACCAACATCGTGCTGCACCCAACCATGCCACTTGGTGTCGCTCTCACCGTCCTCGTCGACCTCTGCCATGAGGTCCTTGAGCTCCTGGTTGCTCGGATTCTGCCCCAACATCTTCATGAGCGTCCCCAGCTCTCGTATCGTGATCGTTCCATCCTCGGAGTCGGCAACGAAAACGTCAAATGCCGCTTTAAATTCTATGGCG
The DNA here is from genome assembly GCA_000149265.1 of Ciona savignyi. Classification (NCBI taxonomy): domain Eukaryota; kingdom Metazoa; phylum Chordata; class Ascidiacea; order Phlebobranchia; family Cionidae; genus Ciona; species Ciona savignyi. The sequence goes on from CH002962.1 coordinate 572,944, forward strand.
CGCACAATAATGTCACTTGTGTTAAAAGCCCTCGTGTTACAATCAAATGCACTTTTTAATCTTCGCCTCTTTTATCTATCGACCATCCTTTATTTGTTTTTTTTTCGTAAACCGTCCGTATTCACTTACTCGTTTAATTAGTATTTTCTTGACCAATAAAGTACAAAACGCCCCTATATTTCACGACTCGCTCACTGACGTTTGATTCTATACGGTTGGATACCGCTTCATGAAAGCGGTAGCACAGATTTGGGTTCAATACCCTACTTGGCCCCTATTCTATCCGTTGTTTCAAAAAAATCCGTACGGAACATTGCTTGAACCCCGTGGATTAATGGGTTCTGCTAAATTGAAGAAAAATATCTATAACACACTGTAATATCTTCTGTAATCTGAAGGTGGGCGCGAGGTAATCTGATCCCAACAACTAGTTAATTAACGTTTATGAAAATGCGGATTATCGTAACTAATATATTTAAAGTTGTATTGACTGTAATTAGTAAACTTTTCGTAAAATTTACCACAATAATTTTGCGTTAATTAAAAAACATTTCGTTTTTTATATTGGTCGTTTGTGGCGGTTTTTCTTAGGCATGGCTTTGAATCCAGGCCCATTGGATCTATTGATTATATGTTTGTTAACCTTTTGGCCACTAACCCCCTAACGGCATTTTACGATAAACCAACCGAAAATTTACGATAAACCAACCGAAATGGTTCATGATAAACCAACCGAAAAAATGTTGTTAAATTCAATGCAATTACAAAAAGATTTCGCAAAAAATATCATGATTCAACCTTTCTACTGGCGCAACCAAAATCTTTGTCTATATATCCGTCTCACTGTTGAATACGTTTCCGCTATCTAGTTCTCGCCAACTTTAGACATTTAAAACAATTATCATTATCTTTGTTCAACTAACTATCTACGGTTTTATCCGGACAGTTCAGATTAAGTGTTTAATTGAACAGAGAATAAACTTGCCTGTCTTTTGCTCGTCGGACAGCTGGATCTCCTATGGAAATAACAAAACTGCGATAAACGAAATACTGAAGTATAACATGGGGCTTACCATCTTGTCTTCTTTCGTCGTGCCTGGTATGCAAACTGAGCTAATCTATCTGCCGCGCTTACTTACAGTGGGTACCGGGAGAGAAAGGGCAACAACTGGCAATTTGCAGTGGACTAAATATGTCTATGACGTGTCAGCAGCCTGCTGATCAAGCGCAATGCTTATCAATAGCATGCGCTATCATGTTACTACACTCACGGCTACGCCTTGATTCTGCTTTTAATTAGAAATGAGGGATATTTTGACAAAATATTACTCAAAGTTATATTAAAAATACTGCTCGACGTATTTCGTCGTTTTACTCCAAACCATTACGTTTTGCTCTGGGGCGAACTGACTAGTTGCTCATTTTCTAGACCTGGTTCGGTAGTACGGTGTTTCTCATGGTCAGGGTGGCCGTTTCAAAGTGTGTTTTTAGGTTAATTTTAGGATACTGTTTTAAAAAGTGCTTTAGGCAAGCGGTGTGTAACCTGAACGAGAAAGCAGGGCAATAGCTCATATACGTATATGAAACATCCCACGATCGAAAATAGCGATGCGTTGTAGCATCATACCTATTAATTAACTGTGTGAAAACAGTTGCCCATTTGCTTCCAAAAATTAGGCCCACTACCACCGTCGAACATCGCACTTTGTTTATCTATACTATG